>CATIWF010162024.1:0-91649 GCA_949630135.1 Balakata baccata
TAATAAGGCTGCATTATTGGGTTATTTTGAATACCTATATAAGAACCTCTTGTACATATAGCTAGTAGTTTATTATCTAAAAATTATTCTAATGTATTTTATTGACATTAATATGTAGAAGATATGAAAGTGATTCACAAGCAGAGATGCTTTTGGTGTGTTAATTATCCTTTGTTCTTGATTATTTACTAGATAGAATAAGTATGTGTTATATTGTGAACTTGTGATATAAGTTCTAGGTTTATTTTATTTTGTGCACCTTACTTTCGTCAGGCACGCGCTTCGCCTAGCACCTTGCGCCTCAGGCAATAAGAGCCCTTATCGCCTTGGTGCGCCTTTCGCCTTTAACAACTATGTAATCGTGATAAAACAAAGAAAAGCAAGAATTAACTACAAATATCTATTTGAGCGTTTATCATAGTTGTTAAAGGAGTAGTTAAGCGCAAGGCTCACCAGGCTCCAGCCTCAGCGCCTTGAAAACCCAAAGGCGGGCACTGTCACAAAAGCACGTGCCTTGGTACTGCTAAGCTAGCCTTGGTGACATTAATTAAATATTTGTATTTTTTTTTTTTTAGTGTGGAGAAATCTAAACTATTAATTATAAATTGAAAAAACTCTTAATAAGTCTTACCACACCTAATTATTTCCAAAACAAACAATAAAAAAAAAAAAGGTTAGGGCAAAGAAAACATTTGTTCCAACCTCCACAAAAACAATTTGAATAGCACAATTTAGGCACAAGACTAATTGTGCTAAATTGTGCTTTGCTATAATAATTCATAATTGATAAGTGTTAAAACTTGTTAAATACAGCATTAGTAAGCTTAGCATCCTTGTAGGTTTAGTAAGTCTAGGAGTCTTGTGTTTAAGATATCAAACATTAATTAAGTTTTTTTTCTTTTATGTATGTGTTTCTATTTTATTGTTATAACTTATATATTTTGAGTTTTAATATTTATAATATTATATCACCTTGCTAGTAATCTAATAATAAAATTTATATTTTTTTTCAATTATTTTTCATTTTTGCTCCTCATGACACTCAAGCACACGCATGCGCCTAGACTCTAGGACCCCTTAACTCCTTAGTGCACCTTGCGCCTTTAATAACTATGGTGTTTATTGACAGTAGTTAGAAGCAAAGTTTGTAATTGTAAATATTATAGCCACCACAATACAAGCCTCTAGTTTACCAAATTCAAGGATGATGCTCTAGCCAGCACTAACTGAAATACAATCTTAAAGCATATTAGAGTCTATCAATGAGAAGAGAGCTTACACAAACTGATTAATAGCATTGATAATCTTCAAACCTAGTCCCAAACATCCAACACTTTCTAACTATTTTGATGAAATGTGAAGTAAATCCTATATGTACGCCATCATGCCACATTTACTGCACAAATACGGAAAAGAAAAAGATGAAACAGAACAAGCGTATAACCAACCATAATTATTAGCAGATCTCTCAAGCATAAAGCTACAGTTGACTAGGATTGCATATATCACTGTTATGGCACCTTCATCGTACAGAATAGCAGCAACTGTCTATACCATTGAAATTATTATTAGTCCAAATTAACTGTAGCATTGCAAGATCGAAAGAGTTAGAGAATTAACATACAGAGTTCTCAGAAATGAAGGCCAATATTTGAATAGCAGTTGTCAACTGTGCTATGGACGAGTCACGAAGGATAAAACCAACAAAGGTCTTATCAGAGACAATTTTTCCAAGATTATCCATAACATTTATATCAGAACTCCCAGAAGCATCTCCAATGACATTCTCAAGGTCCGTCAAATCAGACACTAGAATGCTAGTTGAGGTCAAATGGGCATCTCCTCCAGATGCTAGCACAGCAGAATACCGTAGAAGCCCAATAGCACCATTTTTATGATAAACAACACCAGTATCTACCCACTCCAAAAGCCGGGTTGGAGCATCTTTCCTATTGGACCCAGGGGAAGAAGAATGTAATGCCTTATGAAGATCCAGAGCATATCCAATCCACGAACCCAATGAGGATGAAGTTGAATCATTAACAATGATTTCAAAAATCTCAGCAGCAGAGTGAAAAATTGCAAGATTTATAGGGGAAGCTCCTGCCCATTCAGTATTTTATCCAATTCCATACATATTAGATAAGTGAACAAGAAAAATCTTGAATTCCAAACTTAAATGCAGAGAAAGTAAACTACCATTATTCTTGGAAACTGGCTCTGATTCCTTAACAAAGTGTACGGCTTCAATCAAGATCAATACAGCCTAACCCAGACCAGAAAAGGTAGAAATGTGTTATTTACAAGCAAACTATAGAATGTATCTAATGATGCAAAACAATCACAAAAATGTACAAAATATTGGTAGACTGACAAGGATTGTGTCAAAGCAGTTTTGAAAATTTAACTATTCTAACAGTAGTTTGCATTCATCTTGGACATCACAAATTTCAGCATTGTGCACCTTATACTAACATTAAATTTTTACTGCTACTTATAAGGATAGAACAATTTGATTAACAAATATTAATATACTAACTAGGATTGTGTTGAAGAAGTTTTGATAATTTAACTATTCTAAAGCAGTTTTTGTTCATCTTGGACATCATGGATTTCAAAATGTGCACTGTAAACTGATAAAAATCTAGTGATCAAATTGCTTACTGCAACCGATGATGAAAGAGAATCAATTTCAGCAAACTTACTCAACTGACCATAAATGCACTCTCTGTAGTACTATCAAAATTCTAATATGCAAATTATACTTTCTTCCTTTTTTTCTCAATACAGTACACATTCAATAAATATGGAAATGAAAAGTTTCTGCAGCTACATTGCACTATTACATCCATCAAACCTAAACTGAAGTAGATACATCTAGCCTTTAACCATTTTACTGGTTATGTTGTTGGGGCACATTTAGATACCTCTGGAAAATATCCAAAAACCAACAGAGCCTGGCGCCCGCAATCTGACCTGCAAATCATGACCCACCCATGAATCAAAACCTACCAGCATTCTGTTTAGAGTCAAAAGCAAAATAGAACTCAACTCTACCTAGAGAGACCACACAGCTCCCACAACACCCACAGAAACTCTTCAGAGTGTGGTGTTGATGCAAGTAAACGATCAATTGCATTAACCTACAAGAATTCATTACCAAGTGCAGTGAACATTTCAACAAATCTAGGGAACATCAATGGATCTTTATTTGGGAAAGGAACCAACCACCCTTAAATGCATCTCAACAATAATCCCAACTTCTCGTGGACTGCAAACAAAACCTTTTGACAATAAAACAGAGGCATATCGCAGAGGAACACAGTCTTCCTTATTTATATCACGTGTACCCCTCAGAGCATCAATTAATGTAGTGGAAAGTTCAGGATAGTGTGAAAGAAAAATTAGACCTGAAAATGAAAATGAGCAACATTACCACATTGATCATTCATCGCATGAGATATGCAAAACCAACTTCAGAGACATAACCTGAGCGTGACATAAGTAGTGAAAGAAGTATGGCACCAATAGTTGATGCAATATCAATAAATGTGTCCATTGCATCCCCAGCTCCTGAGCGCAATATGGGTGAAGACAGCAGTGCAGCCGACAAAGGAAGAAATCCTCTCTCCTGCATCCAAGAAAATATTTTAGATACCCAGAGGAAAAAAAAATGTGTGTGCGCAAATTCATCCAAACCCAAACTGCCAACCTCCATAAACACACTTGATAACTTAGCCATCTATGCCACTATGCATAACTTCTCATAATTTTATACAATTCTATGATATTCAGAATGCAAAAAATTTAAAATCATTGTTCCAAAATTTGAGATATAAAGTGCCAAATTTGTAAAATAGCTCCTTGAAAAGCATGTTACATGAAGACATCAGACTCGTAAATTGAAGAATAATAAAAACTGATATTTATTGCAAAGAAAGATAGAAGCTACAAATGAAAAAGCTACGTCAAAGAAAGAAGAAAGAGATAGAGGAGACATCCTACATCTCTCAAAGAATCTAAAGAACCAACAGAACAATCAATGATATACCTTTAGGAGTCCAAGCAAATGCATATCAACATCGCAATTTGCAAAGCAGCAGTTCGATGAATCTATCAAACTACTGGTTGCTTTGTATGATAATAGTCCTTCTGTTTGACCAAGGATCAATAACCTGCTTGCACGAGCCACTAGAGAAGGATCTTCAACTGAACCACGTGAACTTAACAACTTCTGCATCAATGCTTGTCAACAAATATGGACTGAGGATTGATTTTTCAAAAAGAAACAAGCAAATATAATTTTAAATACAACTGACCAGAAGTTTCTTCAGTTGAGAATTAGCAGTGCTAAGCATATCCAATGTAACACTTGTAACTCTACCAACAGCAGAAAGGCCCCCCAATACAGAGAAAACAGCACACTAAAAAAATGGAAGCAGAGTTACCAAAAATATATTTTTGGAGATATCCAGAGATACGTGTACACAAATTGGAAAAATACCTCATATCTTGAAGCGACTTCATAAAATCGTAAGCGATGAAGGACATAAGTTGCCAAAGAAGCAATATCATGGCGTGGCTTTTGCAAGAACAATTTTAACAATTGACTATAGCCTTTGCTAATACCAGATGGAATATTTTCATCTTCACGGGGCCACCAACCTAGTATTCCTTCACAGCCAATTGGATGACGAGTAGCCTGCTCAATAACTCCAAGTAACAATAACAAAATGGCAGAAGAATTCCGTATGGCACGAGAGAAAACATCTGCAAGCAGCTCCATTCCCCCACAATTGACAAAGTGAAAGCAGCTTTCCCTACCAGAGCACAATAAAAGAGCCAGACTCAACCCCAGAATGAGATTCTTGTTCTGAGATCAAGACATAACATTAGAAATGAATAAGATTTAGCAGAGAGATACAAGATCAGTATATATCGTCATGTCCCCAGGCACAATGTTTGTGGAGAAAGAAAAGAAAGATAAAAGGAATCTATGTTCGCTTCTTCATTTCTATTAAATGAAGTTATGCAAACAACATATCAATTAACTGTAGCAAATTACCTGCGAAAGCTGGTGGTGCTCCACCATTGTGGAGTCCTTGTTAAAACATATGTACTGCATTAACATGTCCACCAATTCCTTTGAAGTTGCCAAATCGGCATGATATTCAAAAGAAGTGTACTCTTCCAACAATTCAGATGACTCATCTTCTGGACTATGTCGAAGCACTTCAAGGAGCTGCTTTCCAGCCTCATCAATAACACGATGTATCTGCTCAAATTCTTTAGATCCACCCATTTTAAGGCATTTCTGATTGACTCCCACACAGCATAAATCATGGGTAACATAAGAACAGACTGCTGCCACTAGAGAACCTACAACCTCATTTACAGAATCCTTAAGCTTTGGCAACCTCAACATCTTTAAAATTAGCTGCAAAAACTGCTTGACCTCAACAGATATATCCGAAGAAGCAACAGCTAATGATAATACACTCAAAGAGGTAAGAGACTCCTCAACTATCCTATTAGTAGAACGTAATGGAAGAGGAAGATCCTCAAGTCTTCCCTCAGCAGAACTAACGAGATTATTTAGAGAGCTATCATCAAATTCTATATTGAACTGCCCTAGATCCTCCGCTGTGTTGCCATATATGACCAAACTTAGACTGCGGTAGCTTCCTCTTACAACCAGATGGTTTGTCACAACAGCCTGCAACAATTACATGCAACAGAATTCTGCTTAACTCTAATCTCCCAAAATGAAATATTAGAGTGCAAGTATATAAGGAGAGATGAATCACAGCTCATACAAAAGAATAACCAAAAAATAAGGAAGTGAGATAAATGAAAATGAAAGTATACTAAAAATCTGGTAATCAAACAAATAATTGAATTAAGCATTAAAATTCGGCATTATTACCTCAACTTCTAGCACATTTGACGACGAATGAGAAAAGAGGAAAGGCTGGCAGAGACGCCTAAATCTTGTCTCTCCCTCGCATTGAACAAATACCTCTAAAGCAAATGAAGGAGGTGATGTGGCCCTGTATGACATAAGAGCACTTCAAAATACAATCAAAGGCTTAAATCATAATAATTCTTTTATTCATTTCTATACAGATTGCTTGACACCAGTTTCAAAAGCAAGAAGCTAAAATCTAAACTGATGCTGTACTTAGCAACAGAATAGACATGACACAAATACTAATAAGGCAAATACCATATTTCACTAAAACTAGGTTTGAAGTTACTTGTTTATAAAACGCTCGTAATACTGAAACTCAAAATTGAACCAATTGTCGCCATCACATACCCAACAAGTGGCACCACTTGGGAGGTTGAGGAAGCATTCTGTTCAAGGAACTCACAAGCAGTAATTACAACTGGTTCAGCAAACAATACCTGAAAAAAAGGCAACAACGCACATTCATTAAGATACAAACTAATAGTAGAAATAACAAAACCAGACAGCCAATTCAGACTCTGCAGTCAATTCAATAACACAGGTACAACCTAAAATTCCTCATATTAAATTTTGCTAAAACTCAAAATTGAAAAATAAATTTGTAATGTATAATTGGAAATAAAGGAGATATAACTAGGTAAAGAAGAAGATGGTCACCTCGTCGACGTACTCATCGAGTCTAGGATGAACGAAGGTCTGGGAGAACAACACGCATGGCTCGGGTCGACCCATCCTTTGTGGTCCAATTCAAGTCAGGCTAAGAGAAAAGAGATCGCATTGAAGATTCTCCGACCTTGAATTTACACGGTTAGGGTTTACTAAGTGATTCAGTTTTTGCTATTGCGGGGGTCGGCGCTTCGGCGGTTCCCCAAAGAAATAATGTTGCCCCGAGTGTACTTTGACCGGCTTTTTACGGGTCTTCAATTTTATTCTCCAAAAAAGGGAAAAAAATCATCGGATTTTAATTTTGACTCTGAACTATAGGCATTTGGGTAAATAATAAGATTTGGTTGAATATTGCATTGATTCTTTTATTTTAAGAAGGATACCGTAAAATTTTTTTAAATTTGATTTAATATATTATCTAATTATTTTATTTTTTTTTTTTTTTATCTTAAAAAATATTAAAAAAGTTTTAATGTGATCGATATTATATCCAAATATTATACTTATCATTTTTTTAATATATTTTTTATTTTAACAAAATATCAAATCTGTCAAAAAAAATAAATAAATAAAGATATTTTTATATTTTATAATTGACTAATAAAATATTTTAATTAACTAACAAAATATTTTATTAAAAAATAATAGATAATTTTTTTAATTAATTGAACCAAAATTGAAAATTTTCATAATATATTTTAAAAAATAAAAAAATCAATTAATATATTTAACCAAATCTCATAAATATTATAATAATTTACCCTAAGTATTTTACTTATTAAACAACAAAATTTCTTTCACTCGAATTAATTTTTTATGTTATCAAAAGTAAGACATTCAATTTTTTATTTAAATTTTAATTGAATTAACTTCATATAATTCAAAATTTCAATAAAATCATATCTTCTCCTCCGAAATCTTAATCTAAAAATGTATCACCTGACAATGGCATCTTAGAAAGTAATTTTTTTATTATTTTTTTCCCATAAAAATAATTAAATTTTATTTCTTTCTTATAAAAATCACTTCCACCAATTATTCGACCGCATCGCTAATGTGGACAACTATATGGTGTTACAATTTTTTAAATTTACAAATATAACATTCATATAGATCATCATATAGCATTATATATTAGCATTTTAATATCACGTTATTGTTCATATAAACAGTTCGATGAGGAAATATTGTCCAAAATTAACACAATAAACAAGTCTTAAAGGAAAAGTCTATTAATGTCATCAGTCAGTTCCCTCGTCAACAATTCGAGTTTGCACATCTATTGATTGATTATTGGGAAATTACACAATTTATCGGTTTTGTAAAGTTTTTTTTTAATTTTACCGATGCTATTTCTGTCTTTTCATTCTAAATTTTTTTATTTTCATTTTTATTTTATTTTTTCAAATATTGAATTTACTGTATATTTTAGCATATTTAATTGAGAAAGAAAATGATTATTTTTCACGTTTAGACATTGATTAAGAATTTCATTAACTCGCATGACTATTATTTGTTTTTATACATATATTTATTTATTTTTAATCATTATTTAATTAACTTAATTACCAAAAAAATATAAACTTATATTTAATTAATTTAATTATCAAAGTAAAATTTGGACAAATCTTATTTACAAAAAAAAAAATATGTAAACTTATATTTAATTAACTTAATTGAGATTATTTATTTTGGTAAGCCTTCGATAGATTTTTGATAAGTTTAAGTTAAGAGATTAAGTGGATGTTGGGTAAATTTTGAGTAAATCTTGGGTAAATTTTGGATAAATATTGAGCAAAATTTTGATAAATCTTATGTAATTTCAACTTTTATTAATTTTCTTGTAAATATTTTGTAAATTTTAGATATAATTTTAGTAAACTTTAAGTAAATATTTGATAAATCTTTTGTAACTTCAATTTTCATTAATTTTATGGTAAATTTTGGATAAATTTTTGGTAAACCTTGATAAACTTTGAATAATTTTGTGTAAATCTTGGATGAATATTATATAACTTCAACTTTTATTAATTTTTTTTTGTAAACATTTGGTAAATCTTGAGTATAACTTGAGTAAATCTTAAATAAATATTTAATAAACATTTTGTAACTTTAATTTTTATTAATTTTATAGTAAATATCGAATAAACTTTAAATAATTATTAGGTAAACTTTGATAAAACTTGAATAAATTTTGTGTGACTTCAACTTTCATTGAGTAAATGTTAGATATAATTTGAGTAAATTTTAAGTAAATTTTGAATAAACCTTATGTAACTTCAATTTTCATTAATTTTATAGTAAATCTTAATTCTTGAGTAAAGTTTATGTAATTTCAACTTTTTTTAATTTTCTTGTAAGCATTTGGTAAATCTTTGATACAACTTAAATAAGCTTTAAGCAAATTTTTTATAAAACTTTTGTAACTTAAATTTTCATTCATTTTATAGTAAATTTTTGGTACATTTTAGATAATGTTTGGTAAATCTTAAATAAACATTGTATTACTCCAACGTTATAGTAAACATTGGATAAATATTATGTATAACTTGAGTAAATCTTAAATAAATCTTAGATAAATCTTTTATAACTCAATTTTCATTAATTTTCAGATAAATTCGAATAAATTAAATTTAAATCGAATATAAGATTGGAATCTGATTTGATTTTGCTAAAAATCATATCTATTTAATCAATTAGATAAAGATAGCATTTTTTTGATATGATACATGAGAGAGGATGGTTAATAATCAATAGTAAACATTTAGAAGTTGTAAATTTATTACTTTTTATGATTTTCAATTATAAAAGATAGATTTTGAGTTTATTTTGTGCATTGCATATGACCTATTTTCAAATTTGTATGCTGACCACTAGTCAGCACAAATTCGCAATTTGTATTTGTGTATGTGATGGTTTCGCATGATATAAATTTCCAAGTATGGAAAACTAAAGATTGGTTTTTGATAATTGAAAAAAAAAAATTGATGGGCAGTAAACTTGTAAATATATGAGCACATTTGTTATTTATGTAATATTCATTTAAACGGGGAAAAAAAACAACTTGAGTTCACTCCTGCAGTTTGTCTCCCATCCACAACAGAGCACAGCTTTAGTGGAAAACATTTATGAGCCGTTATCCATTCATATTTGATAGAAAAATCTGCGTATTTTACCAATCTACCAGCCTACTTGTATTGCTCAATTTGTACTAAAATACTAATATTTTAATACAAACAAGACAGAACGTTACAAAATAAATTGGGCTATGTATTCGGATTGGAACAGATATTCTTCACCATTATCCTTCTGCCCAAGAATTGTGTTCTTAATATCCAAGTTCTAATGGAGGAGCCAACTGTGAGTTTTATTTGACACTGGCTTACAATTCCAAAAGCATTCTTCATAGATAGGCTAATATAAAGATCTCTATAACATCTCTTTTATCACCTTCTGGCGACTAAAGCTGAATTATTGATAACACATGGCGATCAATAAAAAAATTCATATATTAAGACAAATGACAAGACTGCAACTAAAAGAATCTCAGTCCTCAAAGAAACACAAAATCAATAGCGTACTCTGTAACTGTCCAATAATTCAATCACAGCAGTAACAACGCCCTCTCCCTCCAAAGAAATGTCCAAGCCTGGGTCCTCAATCTTCCTCCTCAGAAGCTTGTCCAGCTCTGCCCTTAATTTCTGCAAAACCGCAATTTACAAGACCGAGACATAAAACTTTTTCGACATTCTTCTATAATGGAGAGTAACTAAAAGATATAAACCAAACTTTACCTTTATTAACTCTAATACACTCTTTGATGCAGAGAAATGAAGGTAACCTCCAAGCATTTCAATACCTTCTCCGTTTTTGCTAGGGATGAGATTACCACCAAATAGAAGCAAAGCATAATCTGATATGTTAGTTGAGTCTCGGATATAAATGCCAGTTGTTTTCACCTTTTCGCTGTAAACCATGTATGGCAGGGGGAAGAGATGAACTCCAGCGTTTACAGATGCAGGATGGATGTCAACTTTCCCAACTTCTTTAGTGTACAATGCCGTGCGTTTTCCTCTTCTTTTGCACTGCACGACATTTGGATAAAGTCCAGCACAAAGGATTGCTGATACCATCTCCAAGTTTTGGCTGTTTTTATTGTAAGCCTACACAGCATTTTAAATCTGTCAATTCTTCTTAGTTCAGATAGACAGCTTATGCCAAAGATAGCGCCCACAGCTTATGCCAAAGATAGAGCCCAGAAGAAAAATGGTGGAGATTGTGCACCACTAGTACAAAGAAATCAATGTTCATAGTATGTCAACACAGATAAAATATCCAGTTGGAACTACAAAATTTGAAATCTAGCAGCTTACATTATCATCCCTGGATTTGTCCAGAAAACCAATGTCTGATAGTAGGTCCCGAAACTGCTCTCTCATATCTTCCATCATCTGCAAAGTTATTTGGGATAAAAAGTTCTCCCAACAAAATGCTCTTTCATTTCGGTTATGTTTTGCTTTCTTATATTCTTCAAAAGCATTAACAAGTGCGATGTGGTCACTGCATCAAAATTGCATATTTTTCAGCAATACAATCATTGGCAAAGTCCAATAAATGCAATGCTTTCAGAATGGAGTATGATGACAAATTTTAACAACAATACCTGCACGAATCAGCAGCAAAGGATCTTTTTGCAGCATCTGCTTCGTTTTTCTTATCTATTGGAAGAACAAATGGGTCACGATGTGCAAGAGCAGCTGCAATTGTTAAAGCAGGATTGAGGCATTGAAAGATACACCCCATTAGAAGCATCTTTCCAATATTTGGATCCAGAGGCAGAGTACACAGATGGCGACCTGTTAGGCTCATTAATTCAGACAACAGCACGTATCAAAAGGCCAATATATCAGACTAAATAAAATTAAAAAATTGCACATACCAAGGGGTGTCAGCTCCTCATTATCATCCAATGCCCCAACAGTTTTAAGAAGATCAATAGCATTTTGAACAGAAAGAGGATCTGGCGGCTGAAGTGCCTTTGCCAAAAATGATGCAACTGCCCCAAGCTGCAGACTTTTGATCTGCAGGCATAGTTCTTGCAAAGGTGTTCGGAGAATTTCAGGTAATTGATACTGAAGCATTGCATCATGGATAATTTTTGGATACAATCTATAACAAACTCCAGGTTGCACACGTCCAGCACGACCTCGTCTCTGATTTTCCACGAATTGAGAGAAGAAAAATTTTTTAATTGTGAGACTGACAGGTTTGTTTAGACCATTATATTTTAATTATTTTTCTGATACCTGATGTGCTGAAGCTTTTGAAATCCATGATGGCAATAGACAAGCCAGCTTGTTTAGTGCATCATAACTCGTTTCCTTTGCCTTGCCACAGTCCACAACATACACAACATCATCTATAGTGATGCTACTCTCTGCAATATTTGTTGCAAGAACAATTTTTCTGCAAAAATGGATAATCAGATTCAAAAGTAAGCAAGAAAAAACCTAAGGAAGGAGTCTTTCGTAAGTGAAACTCAAGTGTAAGCAATAATTTGTCTAACATCTACATAAAATAAGGGGAAAAAAATAAATATTCAACAAATACAACTACTGGACATTTGAAAACAGTCAGTGTTCTAGAACATCCTAGCATTAATATATAAATTCAGGAACTAGCATGCTTGCATGCACATATATGACGTGTTTGAGTGCATGCCCCTGATATATGAATCAGAAGATAAATATAGTCATAGGTAAGAAAAGTTGGAGGAGGACTGCAACATGGAATAAGACTTCTTTTCTGGGCCTTATAAATGGTTTCAAAACTGCCAGGATACATATAGCAGCATACATGTCTGATCTGTATATTGCAATAAAGGATATCAAATAACTAGAATTATCCAGTGAACAAAGCATGCATGGTAATCTTGCTAAAAGCATCAATCTCAGAAAGTATTGTCCTCTCCTCCCTCCAATAAACCTTTTTGTGCCACCAAAGGGCATATTGATAAGCCCTAATACTATAGGGTTCTATTCTACAATATTATAGAATCTTGAGTCTGTTACAAGGGTAGTATAGGGAATGGTTGCTGAGTTTGTTACTTAGGGTACAGTATTGTAAGTATAAAAAAGGGTAGTGGTCAGTAGGAGAGGTATTCTTATTGTTATTTTTGGTCCTAGTGACTTTTGGGAGAGATTCAAGCCTCTCGAATGCCTGCAACTTCTTATTTCCAGTTTCAATTCCAATATTCGTTTTGGTCTCCTTGCAGTGAATTTGCCGGTTCCTATTAATTGATATCAGAGCAGGTGATCTATGGGGAAGTATTCTTGGCAAATATTGGATCGAAGGGACTTGAAGCTTGAGCTACCCATTTTCACAGGAACCAACCTCGAGGGGCGGCTGTTGAAGGTGGAACAGCTTTTCAACCGGCAGCTCAATGATGCTGAGAAGATCGAAGCAGCGGCATAAGCATTTGAAGGGGCTGCGTAAACATGGTATGAGAAACGGTATAGAATATGGCTGATTTTGACTTGGACAAAGATGCACCAGCTGTTGTTGATGGAATTCCGAGCTAAGGTGGAATACCACCATGAACAATAGGTGGAGCTGCGACAAGAAAAATTGGTGCCAATAATCAAAGTTGAGCCACTGGACAAGAAACAAGAGAAAGTGTTTGTCAACAAATCCAGTAATGGATTTAAGCCAAAAATTGGAACAGAGGATTGCTTATGGTTGCAATTGATGAATAAGATACTGAGCTACTGAAAAATGAGGAAGAGAAGAAAACAATAGTCAACAAAAGGGAGGTGGAGCATAAACCCATTCTCTGTTGGCACCTAAATCCGACTAGAAACGTGAATGAAACTTCGAAGTTGAAGAAGACAATTAGCAAAATGGTGAAGGGATCGGAATTTGAAGTATGGGTTGAAGTTGCGAAGAAGGTGGGTTCTACCTTGCTGGGCCAGGCCAAGGATACGGGTCAATGGGCTGAGAAACAATTGGGTATAGTTCAAGCTATTTTTACCAAACCCAAAAGTCTCTCTACCTTGTCCTTTCTTCCTTAAGCCTTCTAGAGGCACTTGTTCTCTCATTCCAACGCAAAGACCTAACCCAACTTTTGAAAAACCTAATGAAGAAAGGCAAGAGCTCAATGAAAGTGACGAAGACCTTGTAGACAATGGCCAGCATGAACCACAGAACTCTGAACTCGAGAGCCACATGCACGATGGGAAAGAACAAAACTAGAGAGTCGTTACCGACAACTACAAACCGGAAAATGCCTTATTCGAGTTCATAATGTGCTAATCGATGAGAACAACAAGATGGAAGAGTATGAAATTGAAGCCGAAATGGCATTGCTAAAGGAAGAACTCTCGATGCTACAATTGTGGGAGGTGCTACAATGAATGAAATTCAAGTTACAGATCTTCAATGTCTTTCTGTCCCTGGCAAATGCTTTGAACCCAACTGAAATTCTTGTAATAGCTAACTTTTCCTTTAGGGAAAAGGGAACTAAGAAGCTAATCAATAAAACAATCAGTATCAATACAAAAGAAAAGGTAGCCGAGTTGCTAAAATGGAGAAAAAGCATGTGACTGTGGTGGGTGAGTCGGGGGAAGACAACTGAAATCTCTGCAAGGCTTCTCAAATTTGTCCAAGGCCTAATAGAAAGTGACGAAGGTCAGTCTAACTCATTGAAGGTTTATAACGCCAAATTTGATGAAGAAATATGTAAGAAAACCCATCTCTCATCTCGTGGACCCCTTTCTGCAACTAAGACTATCAGGTTTGATATCAATAGCATAAACTTTGTTATGCTCACAACCTGTTCGATAAAATTCCTCAATATAGCATTTGCCTATGGAAGTCCATTGTTCTTGCGCATTATAAAAACTTTGAGCTTGCTGGTTTGAGATCTATTCATGGAGGAATAATTGATTCTGGCCTTGGGATGGATTCTGTTTGTTGTGGTACTTCAATGACGGCTATTTCAAAAGCTTGCAATAGTTGTGAAACTCCTATGCTGATGCGATTTTAGCAACCAACTTAGAGAGAATTTTCTGCAAAGAAAGATGAACTTGAAGCCAGGAGTTTGATCTTTGCAGAAGTAATCGATTTGGCCCTTCAGTCCATACAATATCTTGGAAATGAGAAATTCACTGACGACCAAGGAGGGATGAAACACTTAGATCATTCTTTAACAATTGACATTCTCTCTTCAGGAAACAGGCCTGATGTGCTGTCACTTGAGTTTAACAAGCTGCTGCCTATTGTGGTTGTAATGTCAATGCTATTAATCACCTTGTTTAATGAGGTTGGAAGAAGAGTTGCTTATCTCGTTGATAACACAAGTGACACTGAATACATCGTTGCAGTCTTGCAGAGATGCTGAACTATGATGACAGTGGACTTGCTGTAACTTTTGGTTGGGTCAAATGGGCTAGGTGACTCGGACAGTGGGTCTTCCAGTCTTGTTTGGGGAATGGTTTGCGGTTGAGCATCAACAAACAAATACAATGGATGACAAACTTCCTTATAGTGATTTGCAGCCAGCCAAAGCTCCATTGTCAGAAATCTTTCACCTTGAGGACAAGGTGCCTCTTAGGGGAGGAAGCATTCATAAGCCCTAATACTATATAGTTCTATTCTAGAATATTATACAATACTCTTGAGTCTGTTACAGGGATAGTATAGGGAATGGTTGCTGAGTTTGATACTTAGGGTATGGTATTGTAAGTATAAAAAAGGGTAGTGGACAGTAGGGGAGGTATTCTTATTGTTACTTTTGGTCCTAATGACTTTGGAGAGAGATTCAGGCCTCTCGAATGCCTGTAACTTCTTATTTGTAGCTTTAATTCCAGTATTTGTTTCGGTCTCCTTGCTGTGAATTTGTTGGTTCCTATCACATATGACAACTTATTTAGTCAAAAACTCATTTTCACAGGCTCACAGTAATAAATCAAGGAATAGATATCCTAAAATTCTTTACAAACTTGTTCTAAAGCAAGACAAAAATCTGTTCATATTTAGGCCAAATCCTACACTGCAAGCAGCTAGATTTCCAATTAGATAGTTCATAACAGCAGCAAAAACCAATTTGATCTCAATGAGGTTCAAAGCAATTAAGAAGTATTGACATTTAAGACAAGAAATAACATAATCTGATCAAACAATAAGATAGCTTAACTGTATCAGTTATTTTCACTATTTACTCCATATCCATTCAGTTAAGTGATCCTCAAAGAGTAGATAGAGTACCAAACTAGCTCATTATGCAGAAGAAGTTAAGAACCAATGATTTTTAAACAAAAACAAAAGTATTTTTTTTCCCCAAACATTTGCAAGTGGATGAAACAGGTAGAATTAAAATAAAAAAATATTAACCGCTTGTTAGAAGGAGGACGGTCAAATATTTCACGCTGATTGATGGTAGGCATTGAACCATGCAAGGGAAGGACTAGAAATTTGCTTTGGTCACCAAGAAATCTATTTCCTCTTATCTTATCAAGTAGCTTGGAAATCTCATCCCACCCTGTCAGAAATACAAGAATTGCACCATTCCCTTCATGGCGGCAAATATATTCAATTGTTGCTTCCACCTACAAAACAATTATCAGAGTAAATACATTGTATAAACAATTTAAAATTGTTACTAAAAGACTACCATTGATGTGACACAGTAACAATGTCATTTTGATCACAAAGGATAGTGCTGAAGTGAATGTATTGTACATTACATCCAAGAAAGAAAAAGGTGGATGCAGTGTATAACATCATAGCAGATAATACCCCTACAACATTAGAAATAGACATAAGCAAAACAACCCCTAAGATATCCGTTAAAACAATTTATCAGATTTAAATACACAGCACAAATGTCTTCTGAAAAGAGGGAGCTTCTTCTTTCACTGAAAAACAAATGCAATAAATGATTTCCCAAAGTACAAACCAGACCCAGGTCAAGCTGTGAACCCAACCAAGCTTCAAGAGATATTCGAGTTGATGCGCTGTAATCCTTGTATTCAGAATCAATATCAACATCCTGCACAAACAAAGAAACACTCAAGTGAATATTAACAGAAACTACAGAATAAGCTCCTTAAGCTGAAAAGATTTTTGCCCTTAGTACTTCTAGTGAATGCGGATTGATCCAGAAAAATTGTCTTCCAAAACATCAACCAATATGATCACTAAAACATATAATCATCACAATAATAACCATAATTATTGAAAAACAAGCAAACTCGTGACTTTTTAAGTTGAGAAAATTTAAGCATTGCCTCAAATAATTCAGTTAAAGTATCTTTTTTCGACTCAGGCTCCCTTCTCTTTCTCCTTGAATTTCCCTGAAAGTTGCCAGGTTCTGATTGGATTTTATATCGAGATTTTTCCAGTATGTCTTCTAGAAATAACTCAGTCACAGGGAAAGTTAGTCCCTGCCAAGATAAACAGATGATTAAAGAAATGGTGATTTATAAATGTGCTGAACACTGAAAGAATAAGATTCTGTAGCCATGAAATTGTAAATGATTAAAATACCGGTATATGAAGAGTTGGGGCACTGCCAAAGTAATTTGAGAACAAGTTGGCATTAATTGTTGCACTCATTAAAATAAGACGTAAATCTGGACGCCGAGGAAGAAGGTCACGCAAAATTATTAATAGGAAGTCCTCATTCATGCCTCTTTCATGAATTTCATCCACTAACAAATGACTTACACCAGTTAAAATGGGATCCTGAACCTGTAGTTCAAGTTTAAAATATACAGAAAGCAAAATATGAGAAGCGTGCAAGAATATATGAGCTCCTAAGTGCTACAGTAAAGAAAAAATCAAGAAGCAAAAAGTTCAGAAGTCTTCACAATCAAAAATAAATGCAACCACCAATTCTCCAGCACCAATTCAAAGTTGCATCAGAAGTAAAAGCATTGGTTGGGTGAGCATGCAAAACTTCCCCGCCCTAGGATATTATGAGTTAAGCATGAAAATAAAAAGATCTAGGCAGGATTAAACATTACATAAGCCCCATAAAAACAAGTAAAATATGCATGAAAATAAAAAGATCTAGGCAGGATTAAACATTACATAAGCCTCATAAAAACAAGTAAAATATGCATGGCAAGAATATTTACCAACTGCCGAAGTAAAACGCCAGTGGTGCAAAATAGGAGCCGGGTTTGAGCAGAACGCTTTGCCTCCAGGCGAATCTGATAACCAACAGTTTCACCAAGATTTTCCCCCCTTTCAGATGATATTCGAGCTGCAACAGATATTGCAGAAATGCGACGAGGTTGTGTGCATAATATGTTGCAATCAACCCCACGGAGGCCCAATATCTCCTCTTCCAATATATATTGAGGAAGCTGTGTTGTTTTACCACAACCTGTCTCTCCTGAAATAACTAGAACCTGTAATTCTCAAAATACAGATAATGAGATTCAGCTAAAACTTATATCAGAATATTCATCAGCACAAAACTTTCTCATCAACAAATCCACTAAAAATTTCTTATGATAATGCAATTGAAAGGCGATGGACAAGGCAGGAGTTAGAAGAAGAAGAATCAAAATCTCTTATTACCTAAAGATTATAAGTAATGAAGAAGATATATCAGAGAGGAAGAGATACAATATGACTGCCCAGTCAGACTATTTTAAATATTGAAGCTCTAGGAAAAATAATTCATAGCATCAATGACATAGATATTTATCTGATACGTTCCCCAAAAAAATTAATATTTTTTTCTTCAAACCTAAATAAATTTTTATTAAACTCTCAAAAGCATGGTTCTATATCTTCTTTCAACATATATCCTGCAATATAAAAAAAGCATATCAACAAAATGGGCAGGATACCAGCAGCACACCAGGCAATACAACATCTCAGTGAAGCATTTTTCGCATTACCTTCTGATAATACCTTAATGCACACAAAAAATAGTAATAAGAATAGACGCAAGTTGTAAGCGAGTAGGTATTATTTGTGTGTTTATAAATACAAGCACAAGCTTCAATATTTGTATTTGATACATAGAAGAATTTAAACCAGTTTCATGATTTTTTCAATTTTATATAATTACATATGTGGCTCTCTAAATATGAGTGATTGGATAACAATAAATCATCTTCCATATAATCATGCAGTTTTTTACTTTATAATGCTCTGTAAGAATAAATTTTTAATGATTTTTTGGTTGTTATTCTAGGATCAAAACTAACTTTAAAAGCATATATGCCAATGGATTCAAAATCTGATCTTCATCTCAATAAACTTATCAGTTTTCACATATGTTTGCTAAAGAATGAGCTTTAAAAAAGAACACCAAATTTATTAATATATATATCAATTACATGCATATGCCAAATTTTATAACAAAAATAAATTTTCATTAATGAGTGAGAAGCCAAACCCAAGCTGAATCATGTTAATAAATTATATTTTAGCTCCATTCAAATGTAAGCGATTGATCAACTCAAAGTACAAGGTGGAGAAAAATCTAAGACATAAAAAAAACCTCAAAGGGGCAAGGAAGGACAAGCATTGTATGTGCTCCCAATAAACAAAAAAAATTTGCCCTCATTCATGCGGATTATTCAAAACAAATCTATGACATGGACAAAAAAGAAATCGCACCTGATTTTCTGTGACAGCTTTCAGAAACTCCTCTTTCACTTTAAATGCAGGTAGCTTTTCCCTAAAAGATTTCATTTCCTTCATACAATTATTTGCCTGGATATAATTAAACATATAGTAAATAACTACCACCAGCATGATCTGGCCTTTCTACTTTTTGTGTGTATAGATAGTAAAAAATTCATAATATCATTAAGCATGAAGATTATGCAATCTACCATTATTTTATCCTGCCTCTGCTTTAGTTCAACATTGACTTTCTCCTTTGCAGAATCTGTCTCCAATGTAGAGACAGGTTTCATTATCTTTAAGTTAGCTGATGATTGTCCCTCCCCCTGACCAGATGCTGCACCAAAATCATTTGCAGATGCTGTTCTCTGTGAGCTATTCAAAATACTACCAATTCTCCTCTCAGTCTCCATAGACATTTGGATCTGCAATAAGATTGAAATGAGAATATTCTAAACCACCAATGACAATCAAATTTTGCACATTTGCATATTTGCCTCTTTCTGTGTGGACCCATGACGCTCATCAAGATCAGCCCGATAATTTGGCAATGGAACTTTGCTAACCACAAATGTCTTCCCTTTATTATATGCATGACTTCCTTTCCACAAACACAAGCAAAAAATCAAGAAAATGAATAGTAAGATGAAGTGTCACAATGAAAATTGAGTATTGAATAGCATGAAAATTAATTGAGAGATTAGCCTTAAAAATGGACTTGACTTTACACTATTTTTTCAACAAATGTAGATACAGTATAAATTTAAATTAAATTGTTCAGGTTTTCTTTTATATTCATTACATAATTATTGGACTATTTCCAGAATGTTCATTGTCATAACTCCAAATGTACTAGTTATTATAGCTAGCAGTGAAGAGCGCTTACAAGTAAAGACCCAATTGAAAAGCCATGTCAGTAAGGATTTGGTGGTCAGCACGACTGTAATTACACTTGATTATCATCTCCTGCTCCCCTCCGTTCTTCATTTTCTCCATATTATTCCACCATTCATTCTCATCAAGAACTTCCATCTAAAACATAGGAATGTATCCAACCAATATAAAATGAACATACAAATAAAAGGAAAGTATAATCCTCAATATGTGCATTATCTCGAAAATTATCAGATACCATTACAAAATAAAAAAGGAAATGAACCGTTAATGTCATATATATACACAAACTTATCAGCCTTGACCTTGTGTAGGGATGGCAATTCTAACTCATACCCATTAACCCACCCATATCCACCTATTTAAATTAGGGTATGAGTTATAAATGGATAGTTCAAATTTAAATGATCATAAATGGGTTCAACCCATTTTAACCTACTAATATATGGGTGGATTAGGGTTGGGTATAAATACCCATTTAAACCCATATATAAATAAAAAAAAAAATTTTGCTTTTCTACTCCAAAGTTTTATTAAATTTCTTATAAATTTTTTTGAAAAATTACATAATATATTAATCATTTTTAGCCATTTTTTATATGTTAATATAAAAATTTTCAATATTATTTTTTTCTAATTTTTTTATTAATAAAAAATAAATTATATGATTTTGTAATTAATATATATTTATTACCATTTTTACTGGAAAAAAATATTATTTTTATTGTTAAAAAATTAATTTTTGAAGTTTTCAATAGAAATTTTTTTAAAAAAATAATTGCATAATTAAACTGCCACATCTGCCTATTTGGAGCACCAATTGATGCACATGAATCGAAATCAAATAAGTCAAAACGACCGAAAATTGAGCGTATTATGATCGAAACAGTACTAATACGATTAAAATCTAATTATGGACTCAAAGAAAGTGAATAATTAGTATACGGATTTGTAACACTAAGTTATCAAGTAAGACTAATAAGAGAGGCAAAATCATAAATTTATAATTTATTTTTGGTCCAACGAGCGAATTGTGAGCCTAACACACCGGGATGTAGGCATGACAAGTTTGTGAGTAAAATTTTACATCAAAATTCATCAGTTTAAAGTCTCAAATTGATGAAATAAAATTCAGGTCTCGAATAAGTTTTAGATATATCATTTTTATATATTAATTGGGTAAATGAATGAGTTAGGATGGGTTATGATTAAATAGATATGGATATGCATATAACAAATTAAATGGATCATAAATTGGTTGTCAACAACCCAACCCATTTATACCCAATTCATTCCCACTCTAACTCACCCATTTGCCACCCCTAACCTTGTGTGAACTCCCTAAGTAGAGAGCAGTCAAAATTCACCAGTTGTCTCCGTTCAACTTCAACGGGAATTCTCTCCCATTACGCTACGTTATAGAAGTTAGAACTTAATTTTTCTCAGCAAGATAAAGGGACGTTATAGAAGTTAGAGCTTGATTTTTCTCAGCTATAGAAAGTCCAACATTTCCTAGTTCAAATTCGATTATGCAGTTCCCTTGACATCAAATTCATCCAAAACAATAATGAAACAGCAATAAAACCAGCTAAAACCCTAAAGAAACAAATAATGAAAAACTCGCATGGAATACAAATGCACTCAGTAATTTATCAATACCTCCGCTGCTTTCTGTCTCAAGCGCTCCGCTCGCCACACAGGATCCCACCATCGCTGCTCGCCACGACCTCCTCCTCCTCCTCCTCGACCTCCTCTACCGCCGCGACCAGGGGCAGCGTTACCGCCGCGGCCTCGGCGACCGCCCTGGAAGTTAGGACGATGAGACATGGCAAAAGTAGAGGTCCGTGTATGAAAAGAATTGGACGATGGCGCAGTTAAGAGCGAGGGTAGGAGAAGACGTTGGGAGAAGAAATTGAAACGAGAGGTAGCGCCGACTGAGCGCAGAGACATTTATTTATTTATAACTAAAAAAAGCGACTACTAATAACTCCACATGGAACGCACTCAAGGAATGGAAGTGAAGTGAACAAGTGATGCGTGCTGACTTCGTGCACTCTCCTGTGCGCGTGAAAAGCAATTGCAAATGGCGGCAACACTGGATTAGCAATTCTGCTTGCTCACGCCTTACAAAGCTGGCTAACAAATTTGAGCTCATTAGTCTAGTTTTTCGAAATTACCGCCCCCCTTTTTTTTTTCTGCAGGAACGTTGAGTGCGTCCTAGTTCCGGCTAAGGTCAAGACGGGGAAGCGGATATTCTTTATTTTAAAAAATATTTTTATTATAATAAAGACATTTTAAAATATTTTTAAATATAATGAATACATTATATTTTTATTTTTTATGAATTAATATTTATTAATGGAAAAAATAAATAATTTTTATTATCAAAAAATTGAAAAGTAACATACCAATAAAAAATAGAATATGTATAAAAATTAGAGATAAATTAATTAGAATACATAATGATCAAACTCACAATTTATTCTATATTTTAAAAATAAATAATTTATTTAAATTTTTTTTATAAAATGATTTTCTAAAATAAATAACATAGCTTAACTAAATAGCCTATTGGGATACTTTAATGAACTTTTTATTTTAAATAACATTTTTTTAGTATAATAAAAAAAAATCTTAGAGTATTTTTAAATATAAAGAGTGAAATTTTTTTAACAAGTCAAATGGATTGTTTATATTTTCTCTCTTTATTTTACTTAATCTTATACAAATTAATATTTATTGAAAAGAAATAAAAAGTAAATAATTTTTATTATAAAGAAATAAAAAAATTGTTTTTAAAAAAAACACATTAATAGAAAATATGCATAAAAAATGAAGATATATTAATTACTATTAGAATATATAGTGAAATTAGAGTCAAACTAACTATTTTTTCTAATTTTTTAAAATAAAAAGTATAATCCAAATAAAAAGTCAATCGGAGATACTTAAAGCTGCCAAGTTAAATAATATTTTCCCATCTTCCTCTGACTTTAATTATAGATTTTGCTCGGATTTTATATTTTTTTATAAAGAAAACATCAATAAATCAAAATAATCATACGAGATATATAATATAAAAAAAAATTAATATAAAATAAATTAAAAAAAAAATTATAAGACGTTTTTACCATGACTCTAGAAAAGTTTTAATGTATATGTATTTTTTAATATTTGAACTTTTATAAATATTAATTGAGTTCGTTTTACAAATTGCTTTTATTTTGTATTGTAAATCAATAATAACCAAAATCAACCGATACAAACCAAAAAGAAAAATCTCATTAATGGAAGAAAAATCCACAAATTGAAAAACAAGTACTCACAAATAGAGGTGGTAATAATGGACACAATATGAATCCAATACGTTATTGGTGAATTAAGATTGATATTTTATCGTGTTTATGTCACAATCATATCAATTTAATAAAGACACAAAAATTATTGGATCGTATTCGGGTTAACTTGCTAATATGAACAAATATATTTAATCCGTTAATAACATGTGGCGTGGCATATCATGTTATATTAACACGTTTAATCCAACACATTATAACATATATACACATTAACTAAATAGTGTTATAGTAATTTTATAGATCAATTGTATCAAACGTGTCATATCGTTTTAACCCGTCATTAAGTAGATCGTGTTTGTATTAAATTTTGTACACAATTAGGTTATATATCACGTTCATATTGATTTTACCGTGTAATGAATATATCAAGACATGACACAAATACAACTCTAATGGATGGAAACAAAACTGCACAAAGAAATAAAATACATATTTAATAATTTAAATTTTGTAAAATTAAAAAAAAAAATCATTTCAAACCGCTGTCTCAAAACTTTAAAAATTGAAATAAAACTTTGAAAAAAGATGGTCAGGGTTTCGAATTTTATCATTTTAATTCTAACATATTAAGCATAAATATAATAAAAGACAAGCAAAGCATATAAAAATAAACTTTTTTTTAAAAAAAAAAACAAAGCAAGATGCTTATATTAATGCATAAAAAGATCATTACACAACAGAGTTTGGACACAACTTGGAGGTTCATTCCAAACCATAATATTAGAGTAATTTCTTGAAATTTTAGCTAGACTATGAGCCACATAGTTGGCTTGATGCTTTACAAAAGTAACTACAATATTTGGAGCCTTGACAGTAAATGAATACAGTCTTCTATCATTGCACCAAACTCATATGGACCTGCTTTTTTCTATTGGATAGCATGAACTACAATTTGACAGTCCATCTCAATAATCACATTCTCATAGTCTCTCTGTTTCATCTATAGAATAGCTTCACGAGGTCCCCAAACAGTCATTCTATAACTTTTGACACACTAGTAATAAAAGTTCCATTAGAGTCACATACCACCCATCCCACACATGTTCTGCCAATATCTGTAAAAAGTGCTGTATCAAGGTTACACTTAACAAAATGTACAGGAGGTCTTTGTCTAGTGTAGAAGAGAAGAAGTGGCAGCTGCTTTTTCTCCAGTGCCTAATCTAGCTCTCACCTAGCTACATAGCAATGTAAGCCTTTTATAAATTGTATGCTCAATTGAGAAAGTTGTATGGTTCTATAAACTATTATTGCATTGTCCCCAAATAGCAAACAATATATCACATATCTTTCCAATAATTTGTTGCTCCCCTTATTTAATTTGGTGAAAAAGCCAGCGTATTGCATGTCCATTATTCACCCCACCTTATTGTATATAAGGGAGAATACCCGTTTTATCCCAATATCTACTAGCACGTGGATAAGAGAATAAGCAGCGGTACAAAGTTTCCTTACAAGCATTACAAAGCACACAAACAGAATAGGGAGTGATACATTTGGCCCTCATGTTATGTTTAGTTGGAAGGCAATTTCAACACCACATCCATAGGAAGTTCTTAACCTTTGGTGGGAGTTCTAGATTCCATAAGACTAGTCAATCTCCATTCACATGCCACTGATTATGGGCACCCAAGAGCTTCATATACTCCATATATGCAGATTTAGTAGTGTATACCCTATTATTGCTATAATGCCAGACAATTGTATCCTCAGAGCATATTAAGGAAATTGGAATAGCAGAAATAGCATATAGATCCCTGTCACTAAAAAGTTTAACTAATAAATCTAAGTTCTACATTCTCTGACCAGGTAGTAAGAGATCATTCACATATAGAAGTTCCATATCTTCAGGCATTGTGTGGTAACCTTGAAATTACCCGAGTCCCGTAGCCAAGGGTCCTTCCAAACCTAAATTGAGTTCCCATTACCTAATTTCTAACAAAATTTGTGGTATAGCAGTGCTCGAGAATGAAATACACTCATTCAAGCAAAACATGGATCATTTAACAAAATCCCTTTTAGGGAAATATTTAGCTTTAAAGATTTTAGTAACCAGTGCATCGAGTTCTCAACAAAGTCTCCAACCCAACTTCACAATTAAAGCAATGTTAAAACCACGGAAATCTCTAAAACCCAATCCTCTTAACTTTTTAGGTACACAATTTTTCCCAAGTCATCCACCTTATTCTACCATTACCCTATTTCGAGTTGCCCCACCAAAAGGAATTCAACATTCTTTGGAGTTCTTCATACAATGATGAAGGAAGTAAAAACACAGTTATAAAATATGTAGGAAGGGATTGAGCAACAACTTTAATTAAGACTTCCCTTCCAGCCCTTTAGACATTCTTACTTTTCTAACCCTATAATATTTTTCGTAATCTTTCCTTCAGAATACTGAATAAATATTTTTTGCTACAACTCATCAAGGATGGTGATGTTAGGAGATAATTTAGTACATGATCTAATATATAAAATTTAGAGTACAAAACAAGTTTAGTCGAAATAGATGACATAGGAAAGAATCTGATTTTGCTGAATTCATTGTCGCATGAATGATATGAATGAGTTTGCACTAAAAACTTCTCTCGTTTCTGGCTCACAATAATGAAATTCTAAAACCTTATTCATCTCTTTATCTTTATCAAACTTTATATAGGGGGCAAGAGTCAGTAACAAGAGAGACTTAGCTCACATAGTATAATAATCATGGGCTGTCAATCACACTCATATTATTATCTAGCCCACATTAATTATCTATACTAAGTTAATTAATGAAGTTTTACCCAAATAAAGAATTGATCAGATTCTTGAGACCCTTCATTTTGTAATATATATTTATTTCTCAATTAATGAGCTCACAATCATAATTAGATATTAAATATATCTAACATTCTCTCATTTTAGCTAATTAATTGAAAATCTATTACAAAAGACTTCTTATTCCCACTCGATTCAATAAAATTATTGGCAAAGAATCATAGCAAAAACCATATTATTCAAGAATATAGCACCTTCCATGGTCACATTTACCAATAACCCTATCAATCATGAGCATAGTATGGTAGTATGGTAATATTAGTCAATACTCGCTTTATGATCAAACCTTATGTGTTGATTTTCTTGTCAGTCAATGAATTCTTATCCGAATGCAACATAGGTACGCATAAGAAATCTTTTATGACTTCAAATGAAGTTTGTGTATGTCTTAAAAACTTTATATTGTATGATTTTTTATGTATCACAAGACATACAACCAAGGCTACAACTTTAATGCCTCAAGCCTTTGCTTAAGATGATACTAATCTTAAGACTTTAATATATCAGATTTGATATACATCACATATATTTTCCAATAAAAATATAGCATTTAATATTTTTTCACGAAAATACAATATCAAATATATTCCAATGAAAATATATCATCAAATATTTTCCAATGAAAATATATACATATTGCATTGATGATTATCAATTTATAAAATATATTATACCAATGTACAAAGTACAAACCAAAATACATAGAGCAACAAGAAAGCCTCTCACTAATCCAAGGTATCAAAAGTCAACTTTAGATCCATACTTATGACATGTCTCTGAAAAACAATGGGTTGAATACTCTTAGTAAAGGGATCAGCTATCATATCATCTGTACTGATATGCTCTATTTCAATATCACCATTCTTTACTAGCTCTTTAATGTCAAATATTTGACTTCTATATGCTTAGACTATATGATATTCTTGTTGTTTTTTGCAAATAACACAGCTGGCAAATTATCACAATACAACTTTATGGGCTTGTCAATGGAATCAACAATTGACATTTCTGCAATGAGATTTTGTAACCAAATAGCCTGTATAGCTGCACCATAACATGCTATGAACTCAGCTTGCATCGTGGAAGATGAAATTAAGAACTGTTTAACACTTTTTCAAGATACAGCCCTACCAGCAAATATAAAAATGTAGCCTAACGTGGATTTTCTGTCATCAGAACAACCAATAAAATCTAAGTCAGCATAACTAACTAACTCAAGATTTTCAACATTTCTATATGTCAAGATGTAATCCTCAGTCCCTTTAAGGTATCTCAAAACTCTTTTAGCCGCAGTCCAATGGTCTATTCCAAGATTAGATTGATATCTACCCAGAATACTAACTGCAAATGCAATGTCCGGTCTAGTGCACACTTAACATTCATCAAGCTTCCTACTGCACTAGCATATGGGACTGCTTTCATTGATTCTCTCTCAACTTTATTCTTGGGAGATTGTGTCAGGTTCAATTTATTATATTTAGCAATTGGCACATCCTAAAACTTACAATCTTATTTATTGAATCTTTTCAATATTTGTTCAATATATGCTTTCTGAGAGAAACCTAAAAGGTTTTTGAGATCTGTCCCTATGGATTTCAATTCTAAGGATAAAAGATGCTTCTCTAAGATCTTTCATACCAAAATATTTAGACAATAACTATTTAACCTCATGCAGTGTTTCTAAATCATTACTTGCAAGCAGTATATCATCAATATACAGTATCAGAAAGATATACCTGCTCCCACTGATTTTGAGATATTTGTATCTATCAACTTTACTTTCGATAAATCCTAAAAAGGTGATTACACTATCAAATTTCAGGTACCATTGTCATGAGAATTGTTTCAGATTATAAATAGGCTTTTTAAGTCTATACACTAGATGGTCCTTACCATTTACCTGAAAACTTTCAAGTTGTTCCATATAGAACTTTTCATTCAGTTCTCCATTCAGGAATGCGGTTTTAACATCCATCTGATATGGCTCTAGAACAAAATGAGCTACTAGTGTCATGATTACTCTAAATGTATCATTCGAGGATACAAGAGAAAAAGTTTCATTATAATTAATTCCTCCTTTCTGAGTAAATCTCTTGGCAACTAATCTGGATTTAAACCTCTCTATATTCCTTTTTGAGTCTTTCTTGGTCTTATAGACCGATTTACAACCAATAGATCTACAATCTTCAGGTAATTCAATAAGCTCCCACACCCTATTACAATCTATATACTGCATTTCATCACTCATTGCATCCCACCACTGATCAGATTGGGAACTAGAAATAGCTTCTTCAAAAGATATATGATCAATAATATGACTAATGTCATAATCACTCTTACCTATATAGACCATATAATCAGAGAAAATAGCAGATTTCCTTTTCCTGGTTGACCTCCTAAGAGGTACTTGTGCAACTGCATCCTATGATGATGAAGCCTCATTTAACTATATAGTCTTCTCCAAAATTTGATCAATCACAGGTGTAAGATCCAACATTGCAAGTTACTTAGGTACAGGAATATGTATAACCCGAGTCTACTTTTCCTATCTTGTAATCTTAGAGTGATCACCCTCATCAGCTACATCAAATTCTAAAAATTTAGCTGTGTGATTTCACAATTGTAGAATCCCCTTTTAGACAATAAAATTTGTAGCCCCTAGAATGACCTGGAAACCCTATGAAATAGCAATGAGTAGATCTAGAATGCAATTTATCCTCAATATGATTGTAAAGGTGTACCTCTAAAGGACAACCACAGACTTTAAAATAATTCAAGCTTGGTTTCCTTCTGGTCCACAATTCAAATGGCATTTTAGCCACAAACTCACTAGGGACTCTATTGAGGATATATAATGTCGTTTTCATAGTCTCACCCCACAAAAAGTTTGAAAGATTTGACCTTGGCCTTAACATCATGCTCATTGTCATTTCATTTAAGGTGCGATTTCGCCTTTCGGCCACAACATTTTGTTCAGGACTACCTGGCATAGTAACTGAGCTACTATTCTACAGTCCTCTAAGTATTTGGTAAAAAGACCTTTTACTTATCCTGCAATATTGTATTTGCTATAATACTCACCACCTCGATCAGATCTAATAATCTTGATAACTTTTTCCAGCTGTTTCTCAACTTCAATCTTAAAAATCTTGAATTTATCAAGAGATTCAGACTTTTCTTTAATCGAGTACAAATATCCATATCGGGAAAAATCATCAATGAATGTTATGAAATACTTGTTATTGCATATTGTGGGTGAATAAGGTCCGCATATGTTTGTATGGATTATCTCCAAGAGATCTGAACTCCAAATATATCTTTTTTTTTTAATCTTGGTCGGTTTGCCTCTATAACAGTCAACACATGTTTCTAAGTTACTGAAGTCAAGGGCAGACATGATATTTTCTTTGATTAGCATTTCTACCCTTTCCTTAGAAATATGATCAAGCCTTTTATGCCACAACATAGAGGACTTATCCTTTATTATGGGTCTTTTGATAACATGTTCAACAATACAGGATGTGGAATAAATCTCATTTGAACTCAAACATAATTGATACAGACCATATGATAGAAAACAACGACCAACTATTTTTGAATCAAAAGTTATATTTACAATTGCATCTTTAAATACAAAAGTATATCCTATTTTGTCTAATTCAGATATTGATATCAAGTTCCACCTAAATGATAGTATGCATAAAATATTTTTCAAAAAGAGTTAAAAACCAGTGTCTATATTCAAACAAACACTGCCAACAACAAGAACTTTCATTGTATCATTGTTGCCAACTGTGAGCACTAACTATTCTTTATTTGGTTTCCTCTTGTTTATGAACCCCTGCAATATGAATGCAACATGTTTAGTCGCTCCACTATCAAGCCACCAAGAACTGGATATGGCATCAACCAAATTGGATTCATAAACAATAAGACAAAAAGAGTTACCTGTAAGCTCACGTTTTTCTAACCAAGTTTTATATTTCAGATAATCATGTTTTTTATGACCTTTCTTTTTACAAAAGAAACATTTAAGTTCCATTTTTATAAAATCTTTATCAACACCCATAGCACCAGATCATGTAGACTCTTTATCAAAACTAGGAGTATCAAGTTTAACTTTCTTTCCTTTTCTTTTGTCTTTCCACTGAGGATCTGATACAAGAAGTGCGATATTAACCTGATCCGCCTTTAGATTCTCTTCCTCAGCTACACATATGGCAATGAAAGCATTAACTATCCATGGATCCTTCCTTGAGTTATATGTAGTAATAAGCTTCCCAAACTCTAGTGGTAGAGTATTGAGAGCTTGATACACGATACAAATATCAGGAAGAATTATGTCAAGGTTCTATAGCTTATTCTATATATGGACTATGGTGAGAATATATTCCCTGACACCTCATACTCTATTATACTTCATGAAGTACAACTGCTTCAAAAAGGTATTAATCTCAGTATTGATGGATACCTTATAATGCTGAGAAACTGCAATCAGAAACTCTTTCCTTATATGAGTCTTTGGCAAACCGCTCAACATGTGCTCTAGAATTAACCTTTTTATGGTCAAATAACACATGCAGTTCCTTTTGTACTATGTTGAATACATCTCTTTATCAACCACTGAACTTTTAGCAGTTAGGTCAGCTGGTTTAGGAGTTGTCATGACAATATCAATATTTGCCAACCCCATAGCTAATTCCACGTCTCGCTCCCACATTTTATAATTAGAGCCAGTCAGCATTTTAATAGTCACTGTATTATTATTAATTGAGAAGGCGACTGAAAAAATAAACAATGTAATACTTTAGCACAAGGCAATAATAATACTCAAAGCCATAAAAGAGTATTAATCTAAAAATTTCAGCACATCATTATATAAACACATTTGGGTATAATATATAATATGCAATAGAAAATTCTTAATATAAGCACGATCTGAAATTTTACCACATTTTTGTGTATAAACCACTTGTACCAGCTCATTCTCAATCATATGTCTTATATTTCACATCTCCAAATTTAATTTATAATAAACATCTTTGGGCAGAATAATTATAACTCAAATCCAAGACACCCCTAAAATATATAAAATCAAATATTTCTTAGAATCTTAGCTCAAAAGTCCGTTTTTGCGATAACATTTCAACTGATTTTAAAAAAAATTATTATACCGGGATACACCTTATTTATTACCTTGAAATAACTTAATAACATAATTTTCATTCTTTATGGACGTGAGGCTAAATGTACTGAAACATTAAGTTCATAACAATTTAATCAATTACATTATTAATTTTAATTGAAAAAAAATTAATTTCTAAATGTGACAATTTTATGCCCATGCATAAATTAAATATCATGAGATAAAAAATAATTTATCTCTTAAATTGTTACAATTTTTCTCAGATATGGCTTTTAAAAATTAATTTAGAATTTTCTAAATTAATTCATGTCAAAACTAGGCGAAAAAAGGCTTCAATGAGTGAAAAATAACCATATAGGGACTTAATTGAAAAATTCAGAAACTTCAAAGACAAAAACGAAAGTAATAAGAAAGTGAGCTGCAGTGCGCGTGAGTGGCATACGCACCTAACGCAGCAGACGCGCCCACGTGAGCTCTCTGGTGCATGTACTTCTACCGCTCGGCACATGCCTCATTTCCTTCCCTGACTCTGCTTTTTGCAATTTTTCAGTAAAATTTTCACGAAATTCATCGCCAAATCATATTTTCACTCCAAAACTTAAATTTTTCTCATTAACTCAATGAGAACAATATAAAAATAGTTCTAAAAACATGTAATTTGACTCTGATACCACTTATTGGGAAATCATTCAACCCAGTATCTAATACATGAAATTCAGAGTACAAAACAAGTTCAATCGAGATAAATGACATAGAAAATAATTTGATTTCGTCGAATCCATCGTCGCAGGAACGATCTGAATGAATTTGCACTAAGAACTTCTTTCGTTTTCTGATTCAAAATGATGAAATTCTAAAACATTATTCATTTATTTATCTCTATCTAGCTTTATATAAGAGATGAAAGTCAGTAACAAGAGAGACTTAGCTTACATAATATAATAATCATAGGTCGTCCATCACACTCATATTATTATCTGGTCCACATTAATTATTCATACTAAATTAATTAATGAAGTCGTGCTAAATAAAGAATTGATAAGATTTTTAATGTCCTTTATTTTGTAAGATATATATTTATTTCTCAATTAATGAGCCAATAACCATAGTTAGAAATTAAATATATCTAACAGGTGATCCCAAATATCTACTAGTATTCAAACTTGCATTGACTCCCAAAATATCAAACAATTGACTATTAACCACAATACGACAATTTGCATTAAAATAGATGCCCGATTTAGTAAAATGAATAGACTGACCTGAAGCAGCCTCATAGGCAAGTAGAACATATTTCAGATGCTCACACTCCTGAGTAGATGCTCTACAAAAAAGGAGTCAATCAACGAACAATAAATGAGATATTGCAGAAGCATAGCGACTAACTTTGGAAACATGTAATGATATCATGTATGCACAGAAAATTTTTTTAGGTAAATTTAATATATCATATCATATGTAAACTAATGTAATTTTATATTGATACATATTTAATTATTTTATTTACATTTATTGACAATTAATAAATTTGTATATATGTCACTGTATGATTAGATTAATTTACAAATAATATAATAGATTAAATATACCTAATAATTTATCAAACGCTATTTTTTTAAGATGTCAATTTGTAATTTATGGCATTTAATTTCTTGAATAATGTAGTTGCGATTAGGTTTACTTTACTGGTTTTTTAAAATTATAAATTATTTTTTTTATCAAAATTTTTTTTTGCATTGGAAAAAAAAACAGTTCTTGGAATATACAATGCCAAATATGGTGTTATTGTATGTTTGGATTGGTTTGTGAGGAGTGAGATTGGATAAAAATAAGGTGTTTAGGAGTGTTTGGGGAAAAAGAAGAACAAACTGTAGGAGAAAAACAAACTGTAGGATTTCTTGTAGTAACGAGGTAAAAATATATGCTAAAATCCATAATTTTTCTCAATAATTTTAATGCCCCAAATTGGAGTGTTGATGGAGGGTTTAAATTTTTTTAAGAAATAAAATTTATGTTTTTTAATTTTTTTATTATAAAACTATCATTTTTATTCCATTTCACAAATCTATTATATTTTTTATGCATTATTGTTCGCATAAATAAACCTTGTGTAATAGCAATGCAAAGCTGTAAAATTCTATTACCATATCTTAATTTCAAACGTGAAAAATGAAATACTATACTTTATCTCACTTTTTTTTTTTTACATGTGTGATTAGGAAAATTAACCGTAGTCTATTTCAAATTTATATGTTTGTGAATTCTTTATCTTACTTTATTGGAGCTTCTTCTATCCTCATCAAGAAAAAGCGTTAATAATTACTTTAGTAATGTCAATAAAAACATTTTACTCATTCTGTTCTATATTAATTATCATTTTTAGTAATTTTAGTAAGATTAATAAGTTATTAAGTAGTCTGAAATTTAGAAGAAAATAAATAGTTAAGACTAAATTAGTATTGAAAAACTTAAAATTATTATAAAAGACAAAAAATAAAAAAGTATATGGTTATTTAGTTTAAGACTACAATAAATTCTATATAATATTAAAGGAAAATTGGAAAAAAAATTAAATCTCATTAATTATATAAAAATGGCATATAAATATGGATTTAAGAATTTCATTAATTTGTATAGCTGTCAATTGTCTTTATGCATGTATTTATTAATTTTTAACATTATTTAATTAACTTAATTAGCTAAAAAATATGTAAATTTGTATTTAATTAGCTTGTTTACCAAAATAAACATTTGACAAATCTTAATTAAAAAAAAGTAAATTTGTATTTAATTAACTTGATTAAAAAACCTTTAATAAATTTCAAGTAAACATTTGGTAAATATTGGGTAATTCTCAAGTAATTATTGGGCAAATATTGTGTAACTTTAACTTTTATTAATTTTTTTTTGGATATTGGATAAATATTTGATATAATTTGAGTAAATTTTAAGTAAATATTTGATAAATCTTTTGTTACTTTAATTTTCATTAATTTTTGTAGTAAATTTCGAGTAAATCTTGGGTAATTATTGGGTAAACCTTGTGTAATTTCAATTTTTATTAATTTTTTTTTGTAAATATTGAGTATAACTTGAGTAAATATTAAGTAAATTTTTTAGAAACCTTTTGTAATTTCATTTTTTTTAATTTATGGTAAAATTTTAATAAACATTTGATAAATTTTGAGTAATTTTTAAGAAAATTTTGATAAATTTTCAGTAAATCTTCTTCAATTTTTATTAATAATCTTAAATAAAACTTGAGTAAACTTTAAGCAAATCATTGATGAACCTTTTGTAACATCAATTATCATTAATTTTGTGATAAACTTTTGGTAAAATTTAATTGTTTGCATTTTCATAATAAATTTAGATGTGTTAGTATTTTTGAAAAAAAAATAAAATGGTGATATTTTTGTAAATATTTAACTTTTTTTTTATTTTATAAAATTGAGGAAATTTAATGGTTTACCGAAATTTTTATGTTTTTTTTATTTGCACTGAAAATTATTTCATTTGTATCGATTTTTTAAATTTTTATTTTTAAATAGACAGTAGTTGCAAATTGTAATTTTGGAGAAAATTTTATTCAATTGCAGTAATGAAGAAGAAGACAAATAATAAATCTGCTAGATTTGCTTAGATGAAGAAGATTTGTGTATGACACTTCTATTTTATATGAATATTTATCATTACCGTTGCATTCAACTATGACTTCCTAAACATAGTTATTACCCACTGTGTCATCTTTATGTTTGAGATCATTATAATTTAGGTTATAATATATATTTGTTTATTAATCATCGATTGTCTTTTATACTTCAAAGATATATCCAAAATATATCAAAGGTATACCAAATTTTATAGCATTTGTTTGCAACTGTTTTATGTCGAAAGTATCCTCGATATATACTCAAGATATGACAAAGGTATACCGGACTTTATAAACTGTTGTTCTAAGTATTTTATGCATAAAATATTCATAAAATATACCCAAAACATACTCATTTGTTCATAACTGTTTTAAACTAAAGGTATTCTTAAGATATATCTAAGGTATACCAAACTTCATAGCCTTTATCCAAAGCTGTTTTAGACCGAATGTATTTATAAAATATATCAAAACATGTCCAAAGTATATCGGACTTTGTAGCATTCATTCAAAATTATTTTAGGCCTAATATACCCCAAATATATCCCGAAATACAACTAAGGTATACTAGGGATTATCGTATGTTCTGTTAAGTATTTTAGGCTAAAAGTATTTCCGAAATATACTTAAGATATACATGAGGTGCCAGTGTAATTGTAGAAAATATTTTTCAGAGGTAAAGTTGTAATTATTTTATTTATTTATTTTTGATATTTATGAAAAATTCCTTATAAAATTCCCAAAATAGATGAGCTGCATTGACCCAGTCCGAGCCCAGCCATGGCCAGGTCTCATCATGACTCGGAATGGACCACGGATAGTCCATGACTCCAGGCTCCATCTAAAGTCCGGTCGGTTAATAGCAAAACGGGCCACAGAGCATAGCCAAATTTTGATACGCTAACCCGTTAATTGGCAGCGAAGGAAACGAATACTTTCTCCAGTTTCAGTCCATTGTGTCGGCACTGCAGGGAGAGATCCGATCAAGCAAATCCCCTGGGAGCCGAGCTGACACAGTGAGTGGTTGAGTGATTAGGTACCCGTTACTGATGGATCCAGCAAGCTCTCCGCTAGGCAAAATGCTCTTGGACGAAATAACTCCGGTGGTCATGGTTCTCGCTACACCTCTCGTAGAGGAGGCCTGCCTCAAGAACGGCTTCTCCTTTATCGAAATGCTCAGCCCATTCTGCAACTTCAGTAACATCGATGGTTAGCATCCCCTTCTCTTTCTCTAACGCCAACGGATTACATCAATTTATGTGTTTGTATGGCGTAATTGCGGTTTGAATGGTGAATTCTGAGTTGAAATTGAGGTGTGTGGGTGCATTGTTCTCAATGCAGTGCCTGTACGGACATCAAGTGATCAACCTTATAGGATACATAAGTTCAAGCTGAGGTTATTTTACGAATCAGATATTCGTCAGCCAAATTTTGAGGTAAATGCCTTTATTTATTTATTATTTTTTCAGCTGAGAGTGAACTAGAGTTTTCAGTTTTTCTTAGTTCAAAATTATGTTAGTAGGTTGTGTTATTTTTCTTATTATGTTTCCTTGCAATGTCCTTTTTGTTCCTTATTTGTAAAAAAAGTTTGTAGATGGACCCTCATCATGCAGTCAACTCTTATTGACTTTGTTTAAGTGAGCAGAAGAATTTTCCATTTCACCACCTCATTTCCAGAATCCGGATTACTGTTATGAAATTTTGATTTATGGTTGGTAAAATCTAGTTGCAGGAGAATGTTCTATTTTTCTCTGTTGTACATTCCAATTGCATAGAGTATGTGTTTTGCTTCAGAGTGCTATATGTTGTGTTTGTATAATTCAACTAGGTAGCGAAGGAGAGACTCAAGCAAATTATTGCCCTTGCTGGGGAGAAAGATCATTCTGAATTGTGCTCTGACCCACCTCATGTAGATGATGTACGAGCAAGTAAGTTAAATTCACTATTATGTCCGTTTGTATTTTGTTTGCTATTTGCATATTGACTTTCTTGTCACTTGAAAACTCCATTCTGCCATACTCGTTCTTGAAAAAATACTAATTTGTTTATCTTTTGGAATAAAAATTGTTGATGCTAATTTTGAATAGCTTGTTTCTTAGATGAATGGCTCTTTTATGTCTGTTCAGTGTTCGCCTTTCTTCTTTTTGGTTGATATTGTTTGTATATGTTGTATCTCACTCTTTACTGGAGTTTTGAACTTACAAGATTGCTTCTGGCTGATACATATTCTAACTCTTTCAGGCTCTCAGTCTGAAATTCTACCATCATGGTTTGACATTTTCAATAAAGAGCTTGTACGTACTGTGTCTTTTTCAGACCATGAAGCTTTTGATCATCCCGTAGCATGTAAGTTTTGAGAAATTGTCAGGAACTATTACTTTTTTCCTATCCCTTTTATTATATGAAGCTAAATAGTTTTAGTCCATTTTTTTTATGGAATTATAGGTAACCAAAATTTTTTCTTTCATCATATTGGATTTATTGTTTAAGTTAATTTGCAGGTCTTTTGGTTGTTTCTTCAAAGGATGAACAGCCTATCAACCAATTTGTTGACCTTTTCAACACCAACAAGTTGCCCTCTCTTCTTAATGATGGAGCTATGGACCCAAAGATTTTAAAACATTATTTATTGGTGCATGACAATCAAGAGGGCTCCTCAGAGAAGTATTGCAGTCTTTCCTCTATTGTAATGTTTGAAATTTTGTTATTTGAAAGCGTTAATGGTTTATAATCTGGCAGCATGATTGCTTTGGTAAAGTTGATAGCTTGGCTTTATGGTGCATTGTTTTGCTTTTTTTCTCTAACCAAAGCTTTGTCCCCTCCCTTGTTGTCTGAAATGAGCTGAAGCATAATATTCCTTTGTCTGAGTCTTTACAGAAAAAAGAGGAAAAGCTTTGGTTAGATTTTCATGATTGAACATGTACTTTTCAAACTTTAATTTTACTGATATTTCTATTCTGTACAATATTTGTTTTTCAGCAATCTTTAATTATGTTCCATCCTCTCGAGTTTTTGGAGCCCATTGTTTGAGATTAGTTGTTAGGGCCTGAATATTTCATGATTGACTTTTGAATATTGTTTTTCTGCTTTCAGAGCATCAAAACTTTTATTGGAGATGAAGAATACATTTGGTTCAAATGACTGTCATGTGCTATACATCAATTCTTCTCAAGATGGGCAGGTGGAACATCAAGAGAACCTTTGGGCACCTAGTGTAAGCTACTTCCAAATGTTTATATTTTTATTTCATGTTTCAAAGATTTCTCCATCTGATAATTAATCATTATATTTAATTATTGGACAAAATAAGCAAGATTAAAACTGCAGTTTTATGTGCTTTTGTGACAGAAGTATGTTGCTTCTCCAGATCAGCGTCTTGGTTGTTTACTTAATACTGATGATTGTAATGAGGTAATTTTTTCCACCATTATTAGGTACTGAGCTAGCAATAACTGAGGTTTTTTGTTTCCTGTATAATAGATTGTTGAAGAGCCATACAGTCTTTAATCAAAATATTCACCTTGCACAAATTTGGAACAGATAAAAGATCTGATGCAAGAATTATCATCGAAATATATCATTCCTTACATGGAGCAAAAAGTTCGTGTGCTCAATCAGCAGGTGGTTGAATCTCCATTATTTTGTTTTTGACTTATGAGTTTGTACATGAGAATACTATTTTCCTTTCTGGTATGACCACATAATTTTTTCTTATCCTCCCCTGCTTTCCCATTTTTCTTTTTCATGAAAAACCCTATTGTATATAGGTATCTGCTACAAGGAAAGGTTTTAGAAACCAAATTAAAAACTTATGGTGGAGAAAAGGGAAAGAAGATACACTGGATTCCCCCGATGGCCCCATGTATGTCATACAAAATTACAAACAATTTTCACTGTCATATTTTTTGCTTCTAACTTTACTTTTTTCCTACTGCGTTATTTAACATTTCCTTTTGAAGGTATACTTTTAGCTCAATTGAGTCCCAGATTAGGGTTTTGGGTGACTATGGTTTCGTGTTACGAGATTATGAACTTGCATTGTCGAATTATCGACTTATTTCCACAGATTACAAGCTTGATAAGGCTTGGAAGCGCTATGCTGGTGTGCAGGTAACTGAAGATCTTAATTTTATAATTTTTCTATCTTTTTGGACATTCAGCTTGCCATTTTATAGCAGATTATACTTTTGAATAGTTTCAATTGATGGGTTTTGGATATATCAAATATCAAGTATTCTCTTCAGTTCTCTGCCCTCCCTTACTCTATCGTTCTCTTTCTCTCTTCCTCCCTCCTTCCCACCCACATATACTAGGGTATGCATTGTGCTCTATTGTGTAATATTAAATGGAAAACCAAGACAACACTCGCATTTTGTGAAATACTCGCACTAACATAGTAACACATGTTTTGATCTGATATAGTGTTTGTAATTTCATACTACGACTGGTTTGGTATCATGAATTGTTTTTTCCCATTTACTATCTGAGGTAGGCTTTCTGTAATCAATGTCATTTCATAGATCTTTTATTTTATATAGTTAAAAGATTAAAAAATGTAATTAGAGGGAGATGGGAGGTTTTTACCTTTTTTTGGGTCTTATTTTTGGGTCAGTTGGGGAGAGGGATAGACTGTAGTCCTAGTCAATACTCTCTGGTTAAACCATTTATCATTCTTTTGATTTGTTCCTGCAGGAAATGATGGGCCTTACATTCTTCATGTTGGATCAATCAAGAAAGGAAGCAGAATATTGCATGGAAAATGCATTTAATACATATTTAGTATGTATAGCTCTTTCTTGCTTTTCCTTGCCATATCATTGTTTTGTTTAGTCTCAGCTTTTGAAATGAACTGTACTTGTTGCAGCTCATTCTAGGTCCCTTTTCTTTTCTTTTTTTTTTCCTTCCGCTGATGGTTCTTCTGCAGCAACTTTTGGAAAATACTTTAAATAACAAAAAAGAAAATTGGCAGTCTAAATTTGGGAAATGAGTCAAAGACAAATGATTAGAGGAAATAATATAAGTTGCCTAGTCCCATTTTTGTGGTGATACTATGGAAGATTTTCTTTGCTATAGTTCTACAGTTATGTTTAAATCTGTTTCTTTTATTACATGATTGTTCTAATTAAGGCAGTTTAAGATGATGTTCCAGTAATTAGAATGATAATTGAACTTTTGGGTTCTATTTGAAATTTATGGCTTGGAGTTGTAGTCTGTGAAGATTTTGGTTTTAGGGGGCTGTTCTAGTTTATTAGACAATTAGTAAAACTTCTGCACCTTACAATTTATGGCATTATTAGGTACACTTTTTGTATTGTTCTTGCTGGTTGTTTTTAGGATATTTTGGTTTGAGATTTTGAGTCTAGGAGTGGTTAGTTTAAATGATGGGATTTGTGTTTTTATGGGAATTTAGTCTGCAATAAAACATATCTTCCTTTTTTTTAATTGTGAATGGATAAGGAATGAAATTGTCAGTCTGTTGCATTTGCTATTTGCTAATAATTCTGGTGATCCCCTGTTCTATTCTCAAATCATAACTGCCTCTCCACCACCAAGCTTTGATTTTCTTGTCTGTCCTGCACTAGGAATGATGTTTTGATTGTGACTTTTGGGCTTGAATAGACCAATTGGTAGTAGAAGGGTACAATGATTTGTATTATGCATAGCAGTGGAGCATCTGAAAATAGCTTGATATCACTTGTATTGATTATGTAGCAAGGTATTGGGAGGTCTAAAAGTGATTCAAAACAAATTATCTGTTGGTAATTTTTTTATTATATTTTATTTTAAAATGAGACTTAACCTTATATCTGTCTCCTTAGTGATTGGTTTCTTAACTGCACTTAACTAAGTCTCAGTGCCAAACTTGTTACAGCCAGGTACTGAGTTTCTTTTTCCTTACTTTGGCTTGTTTAGATGTGCAATATCCAACTTTGACGTAACCTTTGATTAAGGTTGATTAAGTTAGAAACAGCTGTACCTTAAGCAGTTGAAATTGAAACCAAAGATCTTAGTGGGAGTGGAGCTTTTCCTTCTTGTGTCAAGGTGTTTTGATCTTTGGATTCTAATGGTTGATGTTTGTTCTCAACCAGACATATTCTGTTTCTTTCGGTGCAGATTGGCTTAGCTAATGAGTTCAGTAGGAGTTGGAAATTAAATTAGATGTTCATTTAGGTAGTGGAAGCAGCCATGTTTGACCTACAGTAATGGCTTTGATTTGAACCATTATCTTTTATTGATGGATGAACTTAATCCACTAGTGCTGTCCTAGGATGCACTTTTAGGTTTTGGAAAGGGCTATTTGGATCTACGCTGGTAGCTGTAACTAGAGAAGATCATGGGATTGAGTATCCAGTTATCCACCCAGTCCAAACCTATTAAAAGTGCAATTATGAGCAAGCTGGGCTTGGAAATAGCATGAATAACCCGGCCCAATGTATATATATAAGATTTCCTAGTATATATTATATATAAATATATAATAACCAATATATGTAAAACTTAAAAGTAACATCTACATTTTAATAGTAATTTGTCATCTGTAAGACTGCCAGAACCTAGCCTGAACAAAATGTAATGGAATTGGACATCATTAAAAATGCACTAGCCTGTCAAAGCCTGGCCTGAGCCTAAGTTTGAACAGGTCTACTGTAATCCATCATCTGATATTCATCAATTAACTTGGTGCTTTGATGCTGTCCTAATAAAGTGAGGCACAATTGAACAGAAGTCGATTTATAATAATACCTACTTACAATTTAGGCTATCTTTTGTTTATTCAATTTAGTAGGTCCACAGGTTGTGCTAAATTAAGCAGGATTATTTTTAGTCCTGTAGCTCAGTAGGGTTTCAATGGTTAATTCACCAACTTAGATTAAGATGATTAACTGGTGAATCATCTATTAGGCTACTGTTTGGTTGGCACATTGTTAATTTGCTGGTTATTCTTAATTCAAGTGAATTCAATTCTAGGATGCTACTCTCAACTTTTTTCTTTTCAAAATACATTGAATATGATATATGTATGTAGAAACTTGGGTCATCTGGTCAGCAAAATGCTACACGTTGTGGTCTTTGGTGGGTAGAAATGTTGAAGACAAGAAATCAGTATAAAGAGGCTGCAACTGTTTACTTCCGCATCTGTAGTGAGGTAAGCCCCATATTATCATACAAATAAGGTGCATGAGAGTGCTTATTCCATATCTTAAATAATAAATTTTTTTTTCCATAGGAACTGCTACATTCAGCTGTTATGCTTGAGCAAGCATCATATTGCTACTTGTTATCTGAGCCTCCCATGTTACACAAGTATGGATTTCATCTTGTTCTTTCTGGAGATCGGTATAAAAAATGTGATCAGGTACCTGAGAAAATGCAAAATGTTACGTATGATGTATCATATTTGCTACTTCTGAAGATATATATAGCTTTGTTGTTCATCTTCTGTAGTTGACGCATGCAATACGTACATATAGAAGAGCTATCTCTGTCTATAAAGGAACAGCATGGAGCTACATCAAAGATCATGTTTATTTCCATATTGGACAGTAAGTTATTTTGACATGGTACTGTGGGAGTTTGTTTTATTGACAGGTTAGAACTGCAGAAATTATAGTGTAGAAGATTCTTAACATTATTCATATGGTTGTTGCATGATGCAGATGGTATGCTTTACTTGGGATGTATGATGTGGCTGTCACACATATGTTGGAAGTCCTGACCTGTAGCCATCAGTCCAATACAACACAGGAGTTATTCCTAAGAGAGTTTCTTCAAATTGTTCAGGTTTCTGTTAGTTTTGGTTTTAGTTCTTTATAGAGATTTTCTTAGTGAAAGTGGTGAGTTTCATAGGATAGTGTAATTGTTAATTTCTTACTCCTTGGCTTCAATTTCGCCTGAAATCGCACAATTGCTTTGAGCCAGATAGTTTTATCTTATATATATTTAAACTATTCTTAATATACTCAATATCCTTATATAATTAGGCTGCAGGTTGAGTACCTTCCAATTTCTGTTAATATGCATGCCTGTTGACATCTCTAAGCTTCAGTTTAATTTTATATGCTGCAAAATGATTGCTATTGTATTTCAGATATGAAAGCATTTTCATTATTTTTCTTGGAAATTACAGTGAACTTTTGATATGTGGATGTTGATTACGATAATTATCTTCTTGACTGCAGCTTGTTAATGTATCAGTTTCTTTTAGGAACATGTAATTTGAGTGCCTAACTAATAAGATATTTTAAGCAAATTAATTTGAGTGGAAGCCTTGTAAGAGTGGTATGCTATAGTATTGGTTGACTTTACCTAGCAGAGAATTCTGTTTGACTAAGAAGCACGGACACACTGATTTTTGAGAGAGACCGCGTGTCTGACACGCGGACATGCCACGTGGTGTCTCGTTGATTGGATACGAGGTCAAAGGTTTCGGACACGACTGGGACAAGGCTAGGAGGAGGATCGGTTGTGCTTCTATGGTCCACCGCACGCCTCTATCTTTCAGTCCTTCCATTTTATCCACACCCAGATCAAAATCTTGCCTTAGAATGGGGTCTTTGGCTCTCAAATCAACTGCAAGATTGGATTTGAATATCAACAAGCAGAAGAGGACCATACAGTGGTGTTATGGAGGTCATTTTGATAGTGGAGTATTGTTACGGTGGTGACTTGTATTCTTTGAGGCATAAGGAGCTTTATAAACGTTTCTCTCTCATCTATGCAAGGTATAATATTATTAAGGAAGGAGGGAGAGAATGTGGGGTGGCGGTTGGAGGTAAAGATGTAGAGAGAAGATATAATGATGAGTTAATGGTAGGGTTTCTCTTGGAGATTGTTCAAAACAATGTTGTTTTGAAAGGTATTTTGAGGGCATTGGTACAGGGAATAAAACAGTACCTTCATCTTGTTGGATATGCAAGTAGGGTATTTATGACTGATACAAGCCTTTTTGTAGAGGCTTATATACATCCGACAACTTATTTTATTTTTACTTTATTTATTTTATTTGATTTTTCATTTTAACTTATTACTATAAAAATATATATTTAATAATAATTTTGCAGAAAATATTATAAAATATATAATATATATTATATGAATTATTTACTATCATTATTAGTAATCTTTATACATTATTATTTTTGAAAAATATAAAATGTTTATATTTGTGAACACCAGAGAATTGAGTAAAACTCTTCTTACTTTATTGATAGAATTGAACTGATTATATATAGCCCTATTGAATGACAAAAAAAGGAAGTAAATCACCTAATTAAGCTATTTATATAAGCGGGCATATCTACATATAATCAGGCATATTTATAGCAGTTAATTAGGAACAATATCTACCCATATTTATAACACTCCCCCTTAAGTTGGAGCATATATATCAAGCATGCCCAACTTGTTATAGATATAAGATACTCGAACTCCATTCGGAGCTTTTGTGAAAATATCTCCAAGTTGTTCTCCAGTCTTAACATATTTTGTAGAAATTAAATTTTGTTGCACCTTCTCATGAACAAAGTGACAATCAATCTCTATATGTTTAGTCCGTTCATGAAAGACTGAGTTAGAAGCAATGTGAATTGCAGCTTGATTATCACACCATAATGTTGCTGGTGTTGAGACTTGGAAACCAATTTCTCTTAAGAGATGAGAAACCCACATTACCTCCCACGTGGATTAGGCTGTAGCTTTATATTCTGATTCAGCACTATACCGAGAAACCACATTCTATTTCTTACTCTTCTATGAAATCAAATTACCACCCACAAAAACACAATAACCAGTAATGGATCTTCGATCAATCTTGCATCCTTCCCAATCTGTACCTGAGAAGCACTCAATTTGAGTGTGACCATAGTTCTTATACATCAAACCTCGTCCTGGGACTCCTTTCAAATAACACAAAATTTGTTCTAGAGTTCAATGATGAACCGTAGGGGCAGACATAAACTAACTTACAACATCGACCGCGTAAGCTATGTCTGGTCTAGTGACTGTGAGATAATTAAGTTTGCCAACCAACCTCCTATATCTTTCTGGTTCTTCAAATAGGTCTCCATCCTTTATAAGTTGAAGATTAGGAGTCATGGGAGTACTACATGGCTTTGTTCCCAATTTTCTTGTCTCAGTTAGTAAATCCAGAACATACTTCCTCTAAGATAAAACCATGCCTTTCTTGCATCTTGAAACTTCAATTCCCAAAAAATACTTTAGCAATCCCAAATCTTTTGTACCAAATTGTTTCTGAAGAAATTCCTTTAGTGATGATATCCTTTGAGCATCGCTTCCACTGATGATAATATCATCCACATACACAACTAGAAGTATAATCCTAGAAGCAAATTGTCTATAAAATACAGTATGATCGAACTTGCTCTTATGCATCCCAAATGCCTCTATTGCTTGACTAAATTTATCAAACCAAGTACGAGGACTTTGTTTTAAGCCATATAGGGACTTCCGAAGTCGACAGATCTTCCCTAACTCCATATGAGCAACAAACCCAGGTGGTTGCTCCATATACACCTCCTCTTGGAGATCACCATGCAAGAATGCATTTTTAATATCTAGCTGACAGAGAGGCCAATCATAAGTAGCAGCCAAAGAAATGAACAGACGAACGGAGATCAATTTGGCAACGAGAGAAAAAGTATCAGAGTAATCAACTCCATATGTTTGTGCATAGCCCTTGGCAACAAGACGAGCTTTGAGTCGTGCAACTGAACCAGTAGAATGAAATTTTACTGCAAACGCCCATTTACACCCCACTCCATTGCTCTTTTGCCAGAGAATTGAGTAAAACTATTCTTACTTTATTGATAGAATTGAACTGATTATATATAGCCGTATTGAATGACAAAAAAAGGAAGTAAATCACCTAATTAAGCTAATTATATAATTAGGCATATCTACATATAATCAAGCGTATTTACAGCAGCTAATTAGGAACAATATCTACCCATATTTACAACAATATTATATAAAATATGTATTAAATATATTTTGAATTTTGTTTTTTGTCTTTTTATTTTTAATTGCTTTTTTATTATTTTATTATACTGTGTCCTTGCCGTGTCCGTGCTCTAGTTTTTTAGAATTTGCTGTGTCCCCGTATCCTGCCGTCTCCGTATCCGTATTTGTATCCGTGCTTCTTAACTGTTTGAGCCTTTGTCATCCCAATCCATGTTTTGGGACTACCTAGAGCAATGTAACATGGAATATTCAATCATAACTTAATTTCTCATTGTTATTGGTGCTTTCATGAAGATGCTCAACTTTTCATTCTGTTTTCTACCTCCCCTTCTCAACAGCTTAATTTCTGATAGACCAACAATTTATTTGAGTATAAAAATTCACATTTCTCCTCCTGCTGTTTATTTGCTTTTAATTGTTTCATGTGCATTGAAAAGGTTAGAAATTGTTCGTGTTCATCCCACCCCAAACTATCATAATTGTCCTATTAATTCTTTTTCTTATGGAAATATCTGCAACCACAAGGACAAAAACTGAAATACACCTATTGATTTTTGAATGTCTAATACTTGGTTTTGTCCAAAAAAAGAAAAAAAAAATGGTGCAAATCCTTGTTACTAAATTAGCACCTTGAGATCCTCTTATTATTAACCCACCATAAGTGTGAGCAAGGGATTTTTTCATCCATCTATTTTCAGGGGTTTTTATGAACTTGATTGTCTTATTTTTGGATATTGTAGAAAACAGGGAAATCATTTGAGGCGTTAAGACTTCAGTTACCTGTTATCAATATCTCATCACTCAAGTTTTTTTTTGAAGACCACCGCACCTATGCATCACCTGCTGTAGTAAGTTGAATTTTACATACTTCTTATCTAAAACTTGATCTTTTTCCTTTATGGCTACTGTAGATGCATTTTCCTCTGTCTCTGATTCTTTCTCCTGTTAGTAGTAACACAAGCACATGCCCAGAATAGTGTATGTTTACAGATGGATGCATCCATGGTGACATACACATGTATATAGCTCATCTAAAGCATATTTATATGGAACTACGTGTTAAAGTTCATATTGCCTATAACTTTCTGTATTGTCTAAGTTTAGCCAAGACCATTGTCAATGATGTGGGCCGGCCTTCTGAGATTTTAGGACAGCTTGTTTTAGGAGGAAAATCATAAAAATAGTAAATTAAGTGAATTTGTTTTTTTGCTCATATAATGTGTTTTTGTTATTGGGTTTACGGAGCTAGGATTTGTTTTGTGATGCTTATGTAATTCAATAATGAGAAAATTGCACATTATAGTGTGCTTTTGGCAATTCCTCGGTGGTTCACTTTGTTTGGGTGGATTTCATTTTTTCTAGTACAAAAGGAGAAACAAGAAGCGAAAATAAAATTAAGAAGGTATTGAACTTTTAATTAGTACGGGAGAAGATTAACTGTTTGATGAATTGAGAGGCTCATTAGTTTTGCCTAGTGCTTTAGATGTTTAATAAAAAATTAGTCCCATTCTCTCAGTTTGTTTGATTTTTAGTTCTTTTTTCCATTTCTAGTTCTTTTTTCTGTTTCAATTTTCATGCTCTTTTCGAGCTGGTTTTAACATGCCTTAATGATTTCCTGAGAGTACAGTACATTTGAAAATGTGCACTGTGCAGCTTAAATGTGAGAGCCCTGAGCTTAATTTCTTTAGATATACCAAAAAAAATTGACTAGATGATATTTAATAACCTGACTGATCCCCATAAATGATTAATGCAAGGTTTCAGCTGGAAATGGTTTTGACAAATCTTTGCTTTTTGTTTATTACGAATCTAAAAAAGGGACGATACTTGCGCTCACTATAATTTAGTCATTTTATTGTTATTCTTTACAACTTGGCTAATTGTTTAACTGTTATTCTCCTGATTGATTATGATGTTCACAGTAATAGACTAATATTATTAATCTTCTCTTCAAAGGGACTATCTCATTGGAGGTACTTTGTGGTTGATGCTATTGTTTCTTTTCAACTGTTCCAGGCTAGTGTTAGAGAAAGTTTATGGAGTTCATTAGAGGAGGACATGATTCCATCATTGTCTACTACCAGAACTAACTGGCTGGAATTACAATCAAAGATTCTGCCAAAAAAATATAAGGAATCAAACATTTGTGTAGCTGGAGGTATGAAGGTGATTGTATCTTGTGCAAAGTTCAACAAATTTTCTGGTTCATATAAAGGAGGTGTTCGGGATTGCTGTTAAGGGTCATAAAAGCAAATTTTGAATTTTTTTGATTTAATTGACTGATTTTTTTAATTTTTTATAAAATGTTTTTTTCAAACATACTTTTGGAAAAAACATATATTTATGTGCTTCTACCAAAAGCAGTTTTCAAAACTAAAAAAAAAGTTAAAAATACTAATTTTTTTTTCCAAAAAGCGCTTTTTCCAAACACAATGCCAAACAGGGCCAAAGTGTTCTTTCTCAGTTTTTTTTCTTATCCTGATTTTAACTCAATACATGCATGATTTCTTAGGAGATTTATCCTGTTGGCACTGGTATGTGCTGTATTAGGTTAAAAAATTCGATAATTTTGATGTGCAGTATGCCTAATCAGTAAAACATGCATGAACGAATAATAGGGGCTTATCCAACTGCGTAGCAAGTTCTGATGCTCATATTTTTCTTGTGTTTGCAGAAGCAATAAAGGTGGATATTCAATTTGAAAATCCCTTGAAAATACCTATTTCAATTTCTAGTGTTTACTTAATATGTGAGCTTTTAGGGTCAGAGGAGATGAACTCTGGTGAGTTACTATCAGTGTCTCAGTTCTTTCTTTTCTTTTCCCTCTCTTCCTTCTGTCAACCGGGTCGTTATAAATTTAAGGCTACGCAATCCAGTGATGAATATTTTACTAATGTAGATGCAAATAGCTCAACAATTTGGAAAGAGGAAGAATATAAAAAATTAGGGTATGTGCTTGAATATTTCCTTGACTTTTTTCCAAGTATTTCTCAAGCATTCTCTAGTAACTTTTCCAGTTTATTCTCCCATTTTTATTTACGACTGTTAATCTGGACATTTTCTTGATGACTTCAGGGATATGAGCTACAACACTTCTTTATTTACTCTGTCGGAGGTTAACTTCACATTAGGAGGGGATGAAACCACTGTGGTGAGTGCTTCCTGGGGGAAATCAATTTACTTCTGTGTTGAAGCTAGCTACTTGTAATTGTTAAATTGTTTTAATCTTGGTTGAATCTTTGGCTTTTCACTTCTCTGGTTCGACCTCTAGCCTATGTTGTTAACAGTGTTTTAAACCAGAATCTAGCATGTCATATTTCTTTTTTAAATTTCTGATTAGAGATTTTTCTTGTTCTCTATGTTGATATGATTATCATTGCTGAAGGAAATCATTTCGAAGATATCTTGTTTGTCATTTATTATTATTATCTCAGGAAGTTGTGTTTTTTGGTGCCCATTTTCACCTTGCAGGTCCAACTTACAGTCACTCCCAAAGTCGAAGGCAGTCTAAAAATTGTTGGCATTAGATGGAAGCTGTCAGGTTCTGTTGTAGGTTATTACAATTTGGAGTCCAATATTGCAAAGAGGAAGATTACAAAGAGAAGTAGGAAGGCTAAGCATTCCCCCAGCAGTGAGTTGAAATTCGTAGTGATCAAGGTGCATACCTCCTAACCTTGTTTGTTCTGTTAAATTTTCTGTGTAGATTATGATTATTCAACTTTTCCTTGTTTGGTCTGTATTGCTTCACGGTCAGAGTCTTCCAAAGCTGGAGGGGATCATTCGTTCTCTTCCTGAAAAAGCATATGCAGGAGATTTACGACATCTTGTTTTAGAGTTGAAAAACCAATCAGAATTTTTGGTAAAGGTACACTTTTCTGCTGTGAATGCAGTGTCTTGGTGGAATAATAATTTACTTATGTTATTATCAGCTAATGTATTGTTGTCATATTTATGTACTGCAGCAGATCCTTCCCTGTCCTTTTGTAGTGGTAAATGGCTGTTTCTTTGCTTCACTGGTAACAGTCAAAAGATGGCATTACTGTTACACTTGTAATCCAAAAAAAATCTAGCCATATTTAACATATTCACTACCAGTCTACCCCCCAAAATCTCTGGAAAAACAGCAATTCACTGTGTAATTGCCATTTTTTGAGTTTGGCATAGAGAATGAATGCCAATTACATCTGTTGTTTAGAAGGGCATAGAGGCCAGCTAACTGATGCAAAAAGATGGATTTCTTTTCCCATTTATGCAAGCATGATTCTATTTGTTTGTGAGATGCATTTTTCTGTGGTTATTTTGACTTATTATCTGGTTTCCAAACTTTCTGGCAGAATCTTAAAATGAAGATCAGTCATCCTAGATTCCTTAATATTGGGAGTAATGAGGATCTGAACCAAGAGATTCCTGATTGCTTGGAAAAGAAGACAACTTCTGCACGAAGTGGTAAACCTGCTGCTTCTAAGAAAGCGCATCATGGAGTTTTTCTGTTTCCAGAGGTCTGTGTGGAATTTTCCCATATGTATTGGATTCAGTGGCTATCACCATGTTGATGTTTGGCCACCTTTAGTCTTATATGTGTTGCATTGGCCTTGATATTTCAGCATATCTCAATAGAGGGAGAAAAATCTTTGATGTGGCCTCTTTGGTTTCGAGCTGCTGTTCCTGGAAACATTTCCTTGTATATAGTTATATACTATGAGATGGGGGATGCATCAAGTGTTATGAGATACCGCACTCTACGCATGCATTATAATCTACAGGTATGTACTTAAATGTGATACATGTAGATACTTGGTTTGATTTTTTCTTTCTTGCTTTTATCAAAATTGCCTTGTACTATATGAAATCCCAATAATACTGAGATGAGATGCTTCTTCAGTTAATCATGCAAATAAATGTGTTTTGTTGCTCATTGTAAGATAGAACACTCTTCTGAATATATTATTGATCGTATTATTTGGTTTTTGTCACATACTTTATTGTTGGGATATATATCTTGAGTTTGACTCAGAGTATTTTTGCTCTTTTTCCTGTTAAAATTAATTATTGTTGAGTTGGTGATGTACTGGGCAATCAAAATTACCGCAACTTATGAATTGTAATTTGTTAAACTTTTTCTTAAATAGGTGTTGCCATCATTAGATGTGTCATTCACAGTCAGTCCTTGCCCGTCAAGATTGCAAGATTTCCTTGTGCGCATGGATGTTGTCAACAAAACTAGTTCAGAGAGTTTCCAGGTTAATCAGTTATCATCTGTTGGATGCCAATGGGAGATTTCTCTACTTCAACCTGCTGATACTATCTTTCCTTCACAATCTCTGATTGCTGGTCAAGCATTGTCATGCTTTTTCATGCTCAAGGTGCACAAAACTGGTTCCAGTAGTTGATCCTTTTTTCATTTTCCCTTTCTCTTGGAAAACATGTTTATTTTCTTCTGTTTCTGCTTTCTTGTGGTTTTATAATAATCTATCATCTATGGCATCACCTTCCTAATACTAGTTTGCTTAATTGTGCAAGAGCATTTATGGAAGTTTCCTCGTTAAACCTTAGTATTTTTATCTTGGTTCCATATTTCCCAATTATTTCTGTTGCTGTTTTCTGATATTATACAAACTACATAGACATCATAATAAATCTGTAGCACATGTGAAATGCTTACATTTTTAGGTTTATCTTTTAAAGTTTATCTTCATGGTCTTTTTGAACTTCACAATTTAAATCCAAATCTTCTTGTTATTATTCTTTTTTTCATCAGAGTCACAGGAAAGCATTAACCACTGAAGAAAAAATATCATCTCTTTCCGGTTGCCTTGGAAGTGATGTAAGCTTGGCTCCTGAGGATAGCAAAGAGACTCTTTTTGATATATGTAGCTCACCTTTGGCTGATTTTCATGATTATGAAAGATTGCAGCAGCATATGTCTAATCAGGTTGATATTTCTCTAATCTCTATCATAATGCCATGTCGTTCTGTTGCTATGATTATTGTTTTCGGTGCTTCTCTTTCGGTAATTTGAGATTATGTTTTGGCATGTATTAGGAAGATGCGAACACAGTGGACTTCATATTAATTTCAAGGCCACTGAAAAGTGATAGCAAACCTGTGATTTGTGATCCACCTCGTCTCTTTTCACATCACGCATGTTATTGCAGGCAAGCTTCATATACATTTGCTCCAAGTTCTGAATTTGAAGTATTACTTGTTGTTCTGTTTCCTTGGTCAATTTCCATCTCCTCAAATTATTTTTATATTTTCCTTTGACAGTACTGGCTGCACAAGCCCAATATCTTGGATAGTGGATGGACCTCGGAGCAGACATCATAACTTTTCTGCATCATTTTGTGAAATAAACTTGAAAATGACTGTTTACAACTCTTCAGATGCCATTGCGTCTGTGGGCATTAACACCAGAGATTCCGCCAGTGGCAATGGTCAATTAACCGATGCAAATACGGTCACTTCTGGAAATGAAACAGGTTGGCAAACTATATCTGCACTGAATGACATTAAAATCACTTCTGATTCTGCTACAACAGTTGTTGGAAAGTCACCGTCACCAGAAAGCTGCTCTCCGTTTATTTGGTCGGGCACAAGCTCAACCAGAGTCCAACTGGAGCCATTGTCGTCAACTGAAATTCCTCTTCAGATTTGTGTATTCTCTCCCGGTACATACGATTTGTCGAACTATGTTTTAAACTGGTATCTTCTACCTCATAACCGTGAAGGAAATCTCGGAGGGACTACACAGACCTCAGGAACAAGCCTAGGGTACCCATACTATCTTACAGTGCTCCAGTCTGATTAAGATTTGGGTTTGCATCTTTTCAGCTGCCTTTCTGTATGACAGAGAGGATCTTCAATGTACCAAGTTTTGTAACCTTGGCTTGTAAATTATTATTCCAAATGTATTTGTTATTTTTCCACAAAAATAGGAATTCTGAAAAGTTCAGTATAGCAGGAAGCATGCTTCATTCTTTTGTCCATCAGAATAATGGTGAGAGTGAAATGAATTTAATCTTCGGCGATGATTATGTGCTTGGACCTTTTATCAAACTTTCATTATGAGATGTTTTCCCCAAAATCATATGTTTATTGAAACGATATTCCAAATTAGCATTGTCCTTCAACTTGGTGAATGCTAACAAATTCTATTTTTGCCTTTTGAGGGAGACTCACTGAGAGAGGAATACCGGAGACATTGGAAAAGGAGAAATGAAGTGTGCCATTTAGGGGGTTCCGTGTTCGAGCCAGGCCGAAACGGTGGTGGAACCTGTTTTGGGCCGGTTTTACATTATGTGGAAATTTTTAATTAGATTCAGTCTATTATATTATTTCTAAGCTAATCTAATTATACGGTAATATATATTTAATTGTTTTATTTATATTGATTGATCTGAATATAATAAGAAAAAATTATTATTTAATATATCTAGTTTGACATAATATACTAATATTTCCTTAAGGTTTGAAAAATATACGATTTGCTCTTTGTAGTTTTACATAATACATTAGTATCCTCCTGAGATGAGAAAATTATACTATTTATTCCCTGAATTTTTGACATATTGTACTAGTACCTAACTGCAAATTTGATTTACTCGACTAATATCTTCCTGAGCAAAAGAGAATATTCATTTTTATTAATATATTATATTCTTTTTCAAACTTTATAGACGTATTAATATATTATGTCAAACTACATAATGCAAATTACATATTTTTCAAATTTCAGGGAGATACTAATGTATTACATCAAACTAGAGGATGTAAATAACAATTTTTCCATATAATAGTTAATGAATTTGAATATATATTTATGCGTGATTGATTAATTTATATATAACATGATAGATAAAGTTTATCTAAAAATTTCTCTAAAAAACAGTCTTTTTAATATTGCTACAGTATCAAGAAGTTAAATATAAAATATAAAATAAAATATATTATTGCCATTTGTCATATTATAATGTCATAAATATGAAATATCTGATTGTACCTTTCAAAGATAAGAATTTAGAGGTCTTTTATATCTTAAATTAATGCAATTCAGCTGCTCTTGTCTGCGGCGGATGATCAACTCATTGATAGCGAACCACCTTTCGTAAAATATGATTTTCTTCAATAATGAAGCCAATTCAAAAGTTCAATAGAAATTGGAACATAAGTGTATTAAGAGAGAGAGCAGATTTGTCTTCAACATATATGAGGTGCATAGATAACTTTAAAGGTAAAAGCTTAATTTTCAAGTGTGAATATGCATGTGAAAATCACATAAATATACCGATTTATGAGTATATATGAATAATATTACAGAAAAATAACAGGTTTCGTGAGCGATTATAAAGTTTCGTGCATTTGATGATCACATTCACTTCAAATCAAGTCAATGAATTATATCATATTACATCCTTTTTTTACTTCTTAAGCTTGGGAAGGGATTAGTTACTCATATAACTCGTTTAATGTTGTATTTTGTTCTAAATTAGGTAAATTTACCTTATGCGAAATTCTTAAGTAGACTCTATCTATTATATTATGCATAAACTAATTCAATTATTAAATGATATTTATATATATTATATTTACTTTAACCAATAGTAATAATATAATAAAATACATGCCAATAAATAATCAACTTAATTTATAAATGATATAATAGGTATAATCTATCTAAACATTTTTCATCGGCTGTCATCAGACATCTTCAAATCTCTAAGTAGTGGAAAACAAGAATTAAAGAAAGGTTGAAGAATGCCTGGGACATGTGCGCTGGTAATATAAGAGCTCAATCCCTCTCGAATAGTCTCAGGTTCCAAACCCATAGAACAAAAGGTTGAAGAATAACTCAAAGATCAATAAGACCAAGTCTCATATTTAATTATTTATCAAATATCAACCATATAAAGCATCCACAAAGCCCCCACGCGTTTTCTTCCTTCCATAATCTGAATGAGCAACATTTCATTTAAAACTTAGTTTCCTTATTAATACTGTAGAAGAAAAGACTCTTTCCTCTTTCTACTTTCCAAGATATTTCCTCTTTCATTTTCTAGGAAAAAAAATTTTCTATTAAAGAATTGTTCAACAACATGGACCTTCCTTCTTCTGTACTCGTCTTCAAATTGACTTATCTGATAATAATATAATAAATCAGAAGAATCCCCTCTTCTTCTTCTTCTTCCTTCTTAACAACAAAGATTGGTTAGAAACTGGCAACCTCATTTGACCAGTCTTACCTTCTTCCTCTAGCAGCCTTCCATCTAAGAAAATTCCCCTCCTCATTCTTGATCTCTCTCTCTTCCCCATTAAAGTCTCAATCTTTTCACTTTCCATCATCCAATTTTATCATCTTTGTTTGAGGAAAGCGAAAATATGAATGATTTGTTTTCTGGGTCTTTCTCTCGCTTCCGCAGCGAGCAAGCCTCCCCTGATCACCATGTGATCCAGATGTCGGAGACACCGTCCACTGGCGGTGTTAATCTCGACAAGTTCTTCGAAGATGTTGAGTCTGTTAAAGATGAGCTCAAGGAATTAGAAAGGCTGAATGAGAATCTTCAATCTGCTCACGAACAAAGCAAGACTCTTCACAACGCTAAAGCGGTCAGGGAATTGCGGTCCAAGATGGACGCTGATGTTGCTCAAGCCTTGAAGAAAGCCAAGCTCATCAAGGTCCGCCTCGAGGCGCTTGACCGGTCTAACGCCGCGAATCGGAGTTTACCCGGATGCGGACCTGGGTCTTCATCGGACCGAACTAGAACGTCTGTGGTCAACGGGTTGAGGAAGAAACTGAAGGAATCGATGGAGAGTTTTAACAGCCTGAGAGAGAAGATATCGAGTGAGTACAGAGAGACAGTGCAGAGAAGGTATTTCACTGTCACCGGCGAAAATCCCGACGAAAGGACATTAGATCGATTGATCTCTACAGGTTAGTAATTGGGTATGCTTTGATTCTGAATTTCTGATAAAATTTTAAATGAATTTTGAAAACTGAATTGGATTGCAGGGGAGAGCGAGACTTTTCTGCAGAAAGCGATACAGGAGCAAGGAAGGGGAAGAATATTGGACACAATAAATGAGATACAGGAAAGGCATGATGCAGCGAAGGATATAGAGAAGAATTTGAAGGAGCTTCATCAAGTTTTCTTGGATATGGCGGTGTTAGTGGAAGCTCAAGGGGAGCAATTGGATGATATTGAAAGCAATATGCAGAGAGCTAGTTCCTTCGTCCGAGGCGGAACTCAGCAGTTACATACTGCCAGAGTTTACCAGAAGAATACCCGCAAGTGGACTTGCTACGCTATCATTCTTTTGCTCATTATCATCTTGTTTGTGGTCTTGTTCACCGTCAGGCCATGGGAAAACAATGGTGGCGGCGGAGGTCAACCGGCCGCCCCAGATGTTCAGGCCCCGCCTCCACCAGCCGCTTAGCCCCAGGATTTGATGCGTTTTTGTAGCTTTGGTACGATTGATCATTTTGCATATATTGTTATTATGGTTATTCTTTTTCTTGGAGTAACATTATTTGTTATGATGAAATTTGAGAATTGTTTTTTCAATAGCTGAATATTGATGGAAAGGGAAGGGGGCATAGTTTCGCAGATGCTGTTGTGTTTAGAAATTTGTTGGTTTTGATTATTCATTCTTTTATTTATTTATTTTCCTCGGATTATTACTTATTTATAATTTTTTAAAGAAATTTGGCTCGTATGTTGTTGGCAGGTTTATATATATATATATAGTTTTATAATGGATAAAAAAACCTGTTCCTGCATGCAGTGTAGATTGACCTTTTGATTCCACATTTCTTCATTGATTCTGTAGCCTGTATTTCAGGACACTTGTCCTGCTGCCCCTTTAATACAGTTTTTTTGTTTTTTCAATTTGGAATATACTTTCATATAAAGTGGTGTCTTCAAGTTCTACAAACGCTTTGGGGCCGGCGATGAATCGCTTCTATGGTAAAGAGCTTAGCAATTTCACAATCTCAAATCAAACCAAAATTGCTCAGGGATTTTCTCAATTATTAACATTACTATTTTCACTTGTGAATATTTATGAGAGATATCAAGTTAATTTCATCAATATTAGTCGAATTTTGTTACTTTTATATAGTAAATGGAAATGAATAACTATTTTCTATTTTATAGTTTAATGCTTATTATGTCTCCTCCAATGCAAGTCGGAAAGCAGGAAACTATTGGGCTATTGAGAAATGTCAAATATCGAATACTTTTATGGCAATATTTCAAAAATGTGCAATTTTTTTAAAATATTACAATAATATCTTCACTTAAAATATTTTTCAAACTACCAAAGGCAGGCTTACATAAAAAAAAAAGTTATCCAAAATCATACCATAAAGTGCACATTCGGTAGATATTCAGTATATTTTAGGTATATCTTGATTCTGTATTTTTAGAAATATTTTGGAAATATTTTGAGAATATTTTAGAAATTCTTTGAAAATAACTATACTTTGATAATACCTTAGATATATTTTGAGAATTTTTTGAAAATTTTTTGGAAACATCTCAAATATACCTTGATAATATAATATCTTTGAGAATATCTTGAAAATATTTCAAAAATATCTTAAAAATACATTAAGTATTACCTTGGAAATATATTGATTATATCTTGGAAATATTTTAAAAATATCTTGAAATTGTTATTTTTTGGTTCACATTTTTAATTTCGTTATATATATATTTCGTAAAATACATGAAAATAGAGACCGGTCGATCCATGACAATGGGAGAAAACTTCGGGAAACCACATTTTCATTTTTACGAATTACTTGGAACTGAAGGAAGTTGGGTGCAAATAATCACAAACTCAAACAAACCACTTCTTCATTGTAATGCCAGCTGTTCCGATAGCAAACGCTCACTGACAAAGAAAGTTACAGTAATCGGAAGAAAGGGTAGACTAGAGATGGTACAAAATTTTTGTAACGGTACCCAATTTTTATTTTAAATCAATTTAATACGTATTTATAATTTTATTTTAAAATAATATTTGTAATAGAATTCGTCTAATATAGATACTGCATATATGCGTATTATGTTATATCACATACCATTTTAAATAAAAATGTCGCATGTTACCAACTAAGAGTGTTCATAAATCGTCCAAATCATTTAAACTAAACAAATTCAAACCAATTTGTAATTAAACCGCGGTTCAAAAAATATAATAGATTGAGTTAGTTTGTATTTTTTTCAACTGCATTTTGTAGATTTAATTGAATTTTTTATATTTTAATCCATAAACTAATATGTAATTTGCACAATCCGTATATATATAATGAATATAAAAAATATATATTTATTTATACTAATTTTTTATATTTATAATACAAATTTGAAATCATAAATTTTTCTAAATTCTAATATATTATATATATATATATATTTACATTTATTATTATCTTATTAAAAAAAAGTAAAAGTGACTTTATATTTATTGATATAAAAATATATTGTATAATTAGAAAATTAATAAATTATTTATAAATACATAATTCTTATATTTATAAATATAATCATTACAAAAATATAATTAATATTATTAAAATAATATTTTTGAATTTATAATATAACAGGGATAGATCTAGAATTTTTTATTGGTGGGGGCAAATTTAATTTAGTAGATAATAAATTAAAAATTATATAAAGATATAGAAAAATTATAAGTTACTATGTAATAAAATACATTAGTAAGCAATATAAAATTTGTTAACATTAAAATAATTAATTAAGATTAACTCAATTACTATACCTACCTTGACTAGTTATGACTAACGTGGGGGATAATAAACTTAATACCCAATTTTTACAAAATGTACAAAAAAAAATATAACTTGTAAATTCTATAGTCAAAATATGACAGCTAAATTTGAGAAAATAGACCAAAATAACTAAATATCAATTATTAAGTAATCAAATATTCACATTTCATACTAATGAATACCAAATCTATATATAATATATGAAATCACTCAAACATTGGATAATATATAATTTCAATTTAAAAAAATTTAGATACCAATAATACCATGAAATCTAATCAATAAACTTAATATCCAGTTTTTACAAGATGTACAAAAAAAAAAATATAACTTATAAATTCTATAGTCAAAATATGACGGCTAAATTTTAGAAAATAAACCAGATTAGCTAAATATTAATTCTCAAGTAATCAAATATTTACATTTTATACTAATGAATACTAATGTTATAAATATATAAATCACTCAAACATTAAATAATATATAATTTTAATTTAAGAAATTTGGATACCAATAAGACTATAAAATCTAATTAACTTTTATAGCTGAGATTATTAAAAATATGTAAAAAAAATTAAATAATTTGAAAAATAAACTTACATGTGATAAAATATAAATTTTCTATATAACAAACTTTGCTTTTTTTTTTTTGCTAATTTATTATTTATCTTTTTTTTTTGTCCATTGTTTGTCTTCTTCTAACTACCAAATAAAAAATAAGATAAAACAAATTTTATGAATTTAAATCACAATAGAGAAAATGAAAGCAAGATAAAAATAGAAAAAATGAGTGAGGAATAATAAAAATTTAAGATAAAAAAGTAAGTAAGAAAAATACAACATTAAATAAAATAAAAAAAATCTAAAAGTAATTCATTTTTTAGTAACTTATTACATAAAATATATAAAACTGTATTTTTTAAATGAGAGCAAAGTACTAATATATATATAAAAAAGTTTCTAAATATTAAAATGGACATTAAAAAACTTTTAAGGGGGTGTAGCGGCGAGTGCCCCCATTATCCCTATTGTAGAATCGTTCATGTAATACAATCACTACAATAATTTAAAAAATTGTTAAACATAGATTATTATTTTGAAATTTAAAAAATTGTTAAACATAGATTATTATTTTGAAATTTATAAATAGTAAATATTTATAGTTTTATATATTAAAATTATAATATATTTAATATTATCTGAAAAACACTTGGGTATACTTTCAGAAAAACACGTGAATTGAGTTTGATGGAAAAATTTTCAATGAATTTTTTTATAAATACAAAAAAAAAGAGATAATTACAACTTTACCTTCCATCAATGTTTTTTTTTTCAATTTTATTGAAAAATACTTTCTACAATTACACCAGTACTTTCTATATACTTTGGGACTTTCAGCCTAAAATACTTAGCAGAACATAAGATAATTTCTAGTATATCTTGGTCATACATTGGGTAAATCTTGGGGATATATTGAACATAAAATAGTTATGTGAACAAAAACTATAAAGTCCGATATATTTTGGATATTGGATATATCTTAGAGATATCTTGAGTCTAAAACAATTGTGAACAAAAGTTATAAAATCCAGTATATCTTAGGCATGCCTTTGGTATATCTTGGGGATATCTTGGGTATAAAACAATTGTGAACAAAGGCTATAAAGTTCGGTATATCTTGGGTATACTTTGGATATATCTTGTGGATATCTTGGGCCTAAATCAATTATGAATAAAAGCTATAAAATCCAATATATTTTGGACATACCTTGGGTATATATTGATGATATTTTGATATATATTTGGAAATTATATAAAAATATCTCCGGTATACCTTGGGAATATATTAGTGCTTTTCATAAAAAAAAAAAAGAACAAATAACAAAGAAAAAGAAGAAAAAGAAATTAAATAACAAATTTCCAATGAACACCCGAAACTTAAATTTTGTTTGTCTGTCAATTGATCCAAAACAAAGTTTCAAAAAAAAAAAAAAGATCTCAAACAAACAAACATGGAAAAGAAAGTGGAGAATACGTAGGAAACTGCTTTAAATTCATCCAAGGATGCAAAAAGATTCAAAATCTCAAACTCTATCCAAATCCAAAAGATTCAATCAGTATTGAGAATATCGAGGTTATAAAACATACAAAAGATTTGTCACGGTGGTCATAATCTTAGCATTTATAGTATTCAAAGGCAAAAATCTACGACCATCCTCTATTCAATCATTGTGGATAATCTCAAAAGTCGCCTTAAATAACCTACTTTATCCCGGTTCTTGACGAGATCCACATTGAGGGTGATATCGAGATCGACACCCATTCTCTCTTGTTCTCTAAAAATAAAAATCCAAAAAAATTTGTAAAAAAGAAATTATTTTCGGTTGGAATGAAAAAATAAAAAAATGGAGATAAATCTGTAAATAAAATTACTGTGCAAAAATTCTTTAATTTTCAATCTACAAATTGTGGATTAGATTGAATGTTATGTTTAAATTGCACCAATCTAATTTACTAATACCTCTATTACCAATTCATGTCTAAAAATTAAAATATATGATTTTTTTTTATCTGAAATGACATTTAACGTGGTCTTACACATGTATTTCTGATGTCCATATAAGATCAATTCTACTATAAATATTGTTTTAAAACAAAAATATTACTAAATTGAAACAAAATAAAATTTTAATATTATTTTGATATAAGTGCCAGAATGGTACTAAATATTCATTTTATCCGCCAAAAATCGAAGCCAAAAAGGTAATAAAAAATGCAAATCTGTTGTATAAATCAATTGCGATTTGCAATCGATCTTTTTTTACAAACAGTTTTATTCAGTTCGGAAGCTCAAGTACTATGTCCTTCTCATCGGAGCAATAAAGCTGAAACCCAGGATCAAGAAATGCACAGTGGTCCGGTTGCCGGCTTTGTGTCGAAAAGGGAATCGGAAAAGGAAATGAAAATGAAGAAAAAATGATTAAAAAAAAAAAGTGGCGGTAATTAAAAAAAAAATTAAAATATGGTATTTTGTACAAAATCCTCAAAACTTATTCGGCACTCTGGTTTTTTTTTTTTTTCTCTAGTTTTTTTATTTTTTCATTTGTATCAAAATTATTTCTTTTATACTTTTTTTTTCCTCCATGTTTTTAATTGGTAAATCCCACCAAAATTCTTCATTTTTTATGCTTTTCTTTTTCCCAAAATTGACGTTAGGGTTTTTTTTTTTTTAAAATTATGTAGCCATGATCTCTTCCTCGGAGGGATGAAAATTGAATCGTGGAGGAAGAAAATTTGAACTAATTGGTTCTTTTGCCATTGTTGATTTTTTTTTTCTTGTTTAGCCTCTCTTGTTCTCCCTAACGGCAATGATTTGGAGGCCTACAAAATCAACAAGTAACGATACAATCAATATAGTAAAGGAAAGCAAATTTGAAAAAAACTCAACATAACTTCCTTACGACCTTGTTTGGCGATTTTAGATTTTCCATGAGACAAAATCTTCTTCTGTAATAGGTGAGTTTTTAGGGTTATTATTATTTTTTAAAAAAAGTTTGGATTATTGTATGGTTATGTTGAATTCTTCTTTTAAAAATTGCAATTTTGTTTATTAGAAATTTTTGATATTGTTATTTAATAGCTTCTTTTTATTTGTAGGTTGAAAATCATTAAGATATTTCTAAAGTATTTCCAAATTATACTTGAGATATTCCCGAATATATACCTAAAATATTTCTAATGTATTTTTGGAAAATTTCCCTGAAAATTCCTTAAGATCCAAAATATTTCTAAGTTATACTCAAGGTATTTTCGATAAATTTCTAAAATATATCTAAGATATTTTGAAAAATATACCAAACTGTTTGTGTTGCGAATCTGTGATATTTTAAATTTTGAATGTGTTTTATTTCTTTTCTTTTTTAATGATAAATTTTTCTTGTTTTAGCAGTTTTTCGCTAAAATATACTTAAAATATACCGAAAATATCAGCATTTTGAGATTTAGTAATTTTAGAAATGAAATTAAAAAAAAACTTTCGAAAAAATGTAAAAAGAAAGGTGTGTTTGTAAAATTCCAAGGATTGTTTTATGGGCGTGATATGAACTAACCGGTGATGCTACTTCGACATTTTGTTGTGTTCTATTCTGTTATTCACAAAGAAGAGAAGACGGTTTCTCTGTCATCTTTTTGCCATGGGGTCAATACGAATGATAGGCAAGTCTAACTCCAACTAAAAAATTCTTCTTTAGTTCTTTACACTCTCTCTCAACCAACTTCCCGAAAATTCTGTGGTTAACAATCACTTCATTTCTTTGGGTTTTGTCCGTGCTCAAAGCAGATATAGCTGTTAACTTCACAGGTCTGTCAGACATTTCGTCGAACGCCTAATTTACAAGTTGACATCTTATCATATTCCACCTCTTGTAGTCTCCATTTTCAAATTGAAGGAATGTATATTCAAATTTTATGCAGATGGAATGTTCAAAGGAATCTACAACGGCAAGCAATCCCATGTAGCCGATATAGCTCCCGTGTTGAGCCGGGCCTGGAGCGCTGGTGTTGATAGAATTATTGTAATGCTCTTTTATGCCCACTTTAGCGCTACATGAAGTTAACTTGATTTCTTATTTTCAGAACATTAAGGTTTAAAGTTTGAACTTTTGATTTCTTGGAAACTGGGAAATGTAAAGAGATCACAAAAGAAACGGCTTTTGTTTTGTTATAGTTTTCATTTTTGATAAAATTGTATCATGGCCCTTACAACTATAGTTGGATCTGTTGTTACAGGTGACTGGTGGCTCCCTTGAGGAATCAAAACATGCTCTTGCGATTGCAGAGACTGATGGTTTTGGCATTATTATTTTCTTTTCCTCTATGTTTTGCATTCTCTTGTTCCATAGCAGGACACAGATGTCTCGATTCGTATCGATTCACATAGAAAATGAGTCAAATCTTAACATGAATCTAAATTTATATTGATCGTGGCGATTCACAATTCGAATCATCCGATTCGTATCAATTCAAATGAAAAACGAGTCAAATCTTAGCAAAAAATTGAAATTTATACTAAATCATGAATGAATCAATAGAAATCAATTGAATCAATAGAGTTGCATGGTTCATCCTAAACAAAAAATAAAAAAATTGAAAATACAAGAAGTTAGAAAGACAGAAGATAAGAAATAGGACAGGAGTTGATGATGCTTGAATACTAATCATGAATCTTTGAGTATGGGAACTTAGTTTTTTTTTTTCATTAATACTTTCTTTTCAAAGTAGTTAGTTACTTATCTTCTTTCAAATATGACTATTTTCTTTTCTTTTTTTAAGATTAGAAATTCAAAATATAAAATGATTTATATTACTTATTTTACTTCTTTCAAATTGTATAGCATTTTCTTATAAAATTATAGATTTTAAACTGTATTTGATTTTATGGTTTAGTATTATTATTAGTTATTTAGTTTTTTTTTGTTTAGTCATTCGAATTTCGATTTGACAACATGTAGCAGGATATATTAATGCTCGACTTTTTAATAATTCGCATTTCTGTTTGTTACAGGAAGGCTTTTTTGTACAGTTGGGGTCCACCCTACAAGGTGCAAGGTTGATTGTTGTTCCTTGAAAGTTTGTTAATGTTGCTTATTTCTGATGCAACATAGAATTCCCTTTTTTTTTTTTTGCCGTTGTTTTTGAATGTTTGTATTTGTTGTCTCAGGAGTTTGAAGAAAGTGAGGATCCAGAGCAGCATTTTCAGGCTCTTTTGTCCTTAGCCAAAGAGGGAATTCAGAAAGGAAAAGTATGCTTTGTCAGTCTCTTTAGTATAATATTTTAAACGTATTGATGTGTATTTTTTTTTTCTGTGGCAATATTGGTTTTAGTTACCAATGGCTTTTCTCCTTTTGACAAGAATATGGTGAAGATTCTGAAGAAAAGAACCATGTGTTATGATATTGACCTCTGTTTGTGGAGACAAATTCAGTAATGTATTGTATTAGAGATTGTTATGGACATGGATATGAAGTATTCTTTTATCATTGACAACTTCCACATTTCAATACATATTTAAAAATGACAGCCATGTGCATATTCTGTCTCAATTGTTAAGATGTTCTTGCATTTAGAAAGCCTTTGTGTATTCCAGTCACTTTTAGTTGACCTTTGTGATGCACTTTGCACTTCAATTTTGAGAATAAGGTGGTGGCGATTGGTGAGTGCGGACTGGACTATGACAGGCTTCACTTCTGCCCAGCTGAGATTCAAAAAAAGTAAGTCCTTGGTGAGGGATTTTTATGTTGGGGTCTCAATCTGTTTATTGGCATATCTATTGGTGGTTTTCGTCTAATCAAATGATTTCCTGTACATGTGTAAAATATAGGTATTTTGAGAAGCAATTTGATTTAGCATATGCCACAAAGCTGCCTATGTTTCTACATATGCGTGCTGCTGCAGAAGATTTCTGTGAAATTCTGAAGCGCAACAAGGATAAGTGTGTTACTGATATGATATCTGCTAATTTTATTTTGTAGTAATTATTACCTTATTGTCTTTCTTTTTTTAGCACTGGCTGTAGTCATATGTAAATTGTTTGTGTAATTTGATGTCCATTCACGTTTACACTGTTGGTTCACCTTGAATGTGCTTTCAATATAGGGAAAGCCATTCATGGCCCAAGAAAATGCTGAAAAATTGAAGGAAAAAGAAATAGATGCAATGATATCTCCATATATCCCTATCTCCATTGTTTCTTATTCTAGACAGATTTCAAGTCAAATTGTATATATATATATATATATATATGCCTATGCTGACATATATACAGGTTTATATATGTAGGATTGACTTAAATCTAAAATTGCAGATTCAGTGCAGGGGTAACTCATTCGTTTACTGGAAGTGCAGAAGATCGCGATAAACTTCTCCTGTTCAATAATATGTATATAGGTAAAGAAAAACACCATGAGGTTTTAAGTAATAGATGGATATAAATATAGTGCTTTAATGAAATTTTACTAAACAGGAGTAAATGGTTGCTCATTGAAGACGACAGAAAACCTTGATGTTGTGAAGGGTATTCCCGTTGAGAGGATGATGATTGAAACAGACTCTCCATATTGTGAAATCAAGAATACCCATGCAGGGATTAATTTTGTAAAATCATTGTGGCCCTCAAAGAAAAAAGAGAAGTACGATCAGGACTGCATTGTTAAAGGAAGGAATGAACCCTGTTTAGTTCGGTAAGGAAATTTGTCCTATGGCATCTTATGACATTTAAATATATTTTGTAATATTGATTTGTTTGAAGGAACCTATGTCGGGGATATATTTGGAATTTGGATGGGGACTAAACTTTTGTCCACTGGTTTTTGTCCAGTGCGGGATAATCTCAAACTCTTTAACATACCTTGTTTAGATGTTGCTATAACAATTATGATGGCCCTAAGATTTAATTGATTACGACTATTTGGATAATTACATTAGGTGTTATATTACTTTCTCTTACAATATAAAGACTTGTTGAGAAAGCACAGACCATTGATTAGGTTCTATTTCCATTGCATGCATGAAAATTTTTGTTGGAACAGCCATGCCTTCCAGCAAAATCCTGGTATATGTTTTTTGGTCGTATATTTTGTTTAATCTCTTGCATTTTGCGTTAAAACATGCTGTGCGTTTCATTCATGTGTACCATCTAAGGTTCAAAATTCTCAACTATTTAAGAGTCATATATAGTACTAAAGTTACCTTTTGATTATGCATTTATTTTGCTTAGCTGCTTTTTGAAACTGTGAGGATATTGTTTTCAGGCAAGTTCTTGAGGTTGTGGCTGGCTGTAAAGGTGTCAATGACACAGACGAGATGAGCAGGACAATTTACCATAACACCTGTAGGTAAGCACCTTATGGGGTTCCCTGGATTCACATATTGCTGATTTATACATCAAAACAAACAGCACAAGCAATTGATTTCCTCTGGATTGGATATTTGCTATATTCGTATCTCAGCTGTTTAATGACTTGTCTCTTGAAATACGAATATCCATATTCCATGTAGCTTGCAATGTGCAAGTAAAGCCTTCAAGAAGGCATATTGCTTCTTGTAGTGCTTACCATTTAATTTGAGGCTTCACTGTGTGATCACGTCTTTGTTGTACTGCAGGGTTTTCTTTCCTCATGATTTGGATTCTGCTGCGCATGCTCTTCTGGCTGGTCATCGTGATTATTGAGGAAGTTCTCACAATTTAACTAAGAATATTTTCTCACTTCCTCCTTTTGACTTATTTTTCAAATATTTGTAGAAGCTATATTAATTTGTTTCCTCCAAACATTTACTTATCATCTCATGATAAAAACTTCTTACATTGTCGTATCAAAGTCAAATACATAATGTTAATTCTTCATGAAGTTGGCTGTGATTCAGATCTTCCAATAAGAGGATTACGTGGATTGATTATTGAATGCCAGAATTTTCACATGTACAACTGATATTACACGGCTTGCTTTCAATGATAAATTTGGGATGTAATTGTTGAGTAAAAATGAATATTTTAGCAGGATATAAGTTGCTTCCACTCAGTTCAACAAACAAAAAAAAGTTGTTTTCTTACAAGGTCTTCATGCAACTTAAAACAACATGTCAGTAAATGTACAAGAGAATGTTGACTCATGTTTCAGGCATTATTTTGTTTGGAAGGATGTAGGACTACTCCACTATTATTCACTAATACATGCCAAACATTGAAAAGGCTGTCTACTTCATTCACACATTTTCAACCATCAAGGACCTTACAGCTTAGAACCTCTTCAGAAACAACAGTTGATTACTCAAATAATTGATAATACAGAGAAAATTAAAAGAAATACTAGGTAAATTATTCTTACTAAATTGTTGGATAAAAGAGCTTTAAGTCGGTACACGGTTTAACTCTTGCCAATATATAACTACATTACTCAAAAAAACACAGCAAAGGAACTGCATTAATTAATTGCTGTTGCTTTCTGATTTGCAGGAATCCTTTTGTACACAGCAGTAGATCAGTGAACCACATGGCAATGTAACCTGGAAGTAGATAGCTATATTTTCTTAAATGCTCCTCTGATACTCCGTTTAACGGCATATATAAGCACAAATTAAGTTCCCGTTTTTCCCTTATGAGCCAATGCTAGAAATCATTTCACTGCTCTCAAAATTATCTTCTGTATTGGCTCCTCGATATGGAGCAGGGCGCGCTCTATCTGAGGCCAAATTCAATCTCAAAGGTCGTCCTTCAACCTCCTAATCATGTTGTAGCATCCAGATGATCAGAAAAACTGGAAAAGAAACAAAACAATTCAAAAATAGAAAAGCAGTTGCCAACTCAGCCTTACCACTCCGTTCATGGCATTTAGGGCAGTTTCTGCATTCTCTGCAGACTCGAAAGACACAAACCCAAAACCTCGAGACCTCCCTGTGTCTCTCTCATAGATGACTTTGGCACTTAATAGGCCCGGTTGGCTAGCAAAAGCATCTCTAAGACCTTGAGATGTGAGACTCCAACCAAGGTTTCCTGCATAGATCTTGTGCGGACTCTCTATAAAGCCCTTATAGGTGCTTCGTATACTCTTTCCCATTATCTCCCTCTCACCTCCCTTTGGCACTTCTGGGAAGTTTACCCTAACAGTTCGACCTCCAATTTGCTGTTGATCATCAAAATTATCATTTTCATCTCTGTACACGGTGCTCTATGGACAGCACTCACAATACAAACATGGCTCCAAATTCTACTAAATATGTATGCCCATGCATGAGCACATATTAACATGTATATGAAGAAGGATTCAAATGTATAGCAACAATTAAAAATCTATAGAACTGTGTTATGTTCAGCACCCCTTTCAGGATAACACTTCCACAAAGTGACTGGCAATGACATGCATTAAACTATAAGATATTTCTACATAAACATGGCAGAAAAACGTCTACTACACAGATAAGTAGCTAGAATAAAACCCAACAAGCATAAGACTTTACAGGACTTGGGTTGCACTATTTGCTGGTTGTTTTATCAGCACAATCTGCTAAAATATATCTTGCAGCCATGAAACAATTACAATAGGATTCAATAAACAATTACTATTCCCCAAATGCAAGAACCATAGGCAATAAAAGTAAACTGACAATTCGGCTCGCAAACAGCAGAGTGGCACTTACTGATCCATTGAACATCTGTATTGCTTCTTTAGCTTCTTCAACACTCGCCATTGTAACAAAACCAAAACCCCTACTCCTATCCGTCACGCGATCGTAGATAATCTAAACTCAAATCCAGAAAAGAGAGAGAAATTAACAAAACAGAACACCATAATTGAAGAGGTATATTGAAAAAAAAAAAAGCATAAAGATTTTCTGAAACCTCGACATTTGCCACACGACCAGCTTCCTGGAAAACCTCAGTCAATTGGAAAGAAGTCATCGAATATGGCAAGTTTCCCACATAAAGCCTCCCTTCTTCGTTTGATTCTATGGGCTTTACATCTTCTGCTTCTTCTTCCTCTTCTTCCAGTTGTTGCTCAGGTTCTTCAGTTTCAGATTGTAGATCATCCGGAGCAGTAATGTTATCATCTTGGGCTACTTCAAAGCTGTCAAAGACGGCGAAGGCCGGGTGAAAATGAGAGGAAGAATGGAGATAAAGGGGACTGGGGAAGTGGGCAATGAGTTTGAGGATTTTTGAGGGTTTAAAGGGCTTTGGTGAGCACTGGGTGGGGAATGGAAGTGGTGAAGAAGAGAAAGAGAGATTTGAGAGTTTAGTGTGTAGAGAGGAAGAAGAAACCGCTGAAGCTGCCATGGAGGAGAGAGCTGACATTCGTTAACCTGACAAGAAATAGAGAAGTGTTGTCGACGATTCCTTCGAAATAGCAACATATTATCATGTCCTTTGGCGGATAAGGTTGGGTTGGTCGGTTTCTTCGGTAATTTTGTTTGCTCTTTCAGTCTTTTGGGTTGGGCTATAGTAATATTTGTCACTAATAATAAAGTCTATTATTTGTACAAATTAATTTCATGAAATGAAGAAATTTATTTGAATTAAAGATAAATATATTTACTTTTATTGCATTCACATTCCCAAAATTGAAAAAAAAAAGTGGGAATATAAGAAAAAGATAAAATATTAATTTTTATATTAAATTTCAGGAGATATTAATATTTATAAATAAATTTCATTAATTTTTAGAATTTCCAATGTAGAATTAAATTAGCATTATTAATTTTGTTCTGGAACTGTGAAATGCGGTCGTCGGAATTCCACTCATATATACAGCCTCTGCCTCTCAAATTGTTGTTATAATATCTTTAGTTGGGATGTAAAACAAATTTACATCCATCCAAAAGCAATGAAAGAAAATGGAGTTCTATTTCTTTATCATGCACGCTTCTGCCTCTTAACAAGCAATATAGAAACGGCAGGAAATCCCATTCTTCAGTTTGTCAGTTAAAATTGTATGAAAAAACCATCCTTAATTATCATAGCATTAAGCATTCAACTTAAAGCTATGCCATTGAGAATTATCCCACTGCAAATCACAGCAAAAACAATGTATTGCCATCAGAAACTTCCAGAGATTTTCCAGTTTATTTCGAAGCCACCCATTTACAGCAAGATCGCCACAATCATCCTCCCCGTGACAGGCCCTGGATGTTCATTGTTCTTCCATGACCAAACTTGTTCTTTTTGGTAACTGCCATGGCTTTCGGATGAACGGCTATTTATTTATATTTCTTCAATGCAGCAATCAAGCAAAGCACGTGACCAGCCTGGTTATTTTTCTTGGTTTTCGTTTCTTACCTCTGTTCTTGGACTTGAAGAAACTATGGACTATAATAATACTTTGTTCCATCTTGAACCGAGTGCATAGGTGGGAAGAATTAAGTTGCATATTAAGAAACTCTCCACTAATTTGTGCAAGGAAATTAAAATAACATCCCCTTGCCCTTTAAGGGTTCATATTACAGAGAGAAAAGGAGCAACACATGGTGATTACAGAAATACTGTTTATAACACAAACATAAAGTTCCAAAATACATTATTTTACAGAGTCAGAAAGCCACACAGCAGATGCGAAACTTCAAGAACAGCATGTTTCAGCGCAAGTTCCAATCATAAACACAAAATAAACTCACATCACCATTGCATGATGAGGTGCACTCGTTTATTTCTAATCCATATTTGTTTTAGATTTCTTTTTTACAGCATTAAGTTTCACCTCTAATCACCCAATGAATTCAGGATTCAAATAGAATGATAGAGATGTCACTAATGTGTATGAGCCAAGAATGATTTGCCCAGCAACCAAATGGTGGAGTCAATCCCCATCACCAAACCCTGCCACATGATTAAATGCAGCAGAGCTTTTTTATTTGGTTGCAAGAAAGGATGGGGTTTGGTGCTTAGTGCAAGGACTAAGCCCAATCCCATCCCATTGCGATCAAACTTTAAGGTTGCAACAGTTATCTGCTGTTGCAACCCATTTACTGGGCATAACAATGCCATGCCCAGTTTCCATCATGACGGAGAAATTGTGAATTGGTGGTGCAAGATGATTGATGGAAAAATGATCAAGATCTCTACTGGAATACATACTTGTCACCTCAGTCCCTGAAAGATTTGATCCACCACCATTTGCTTCCTTTGATGAGTTCAAAGTCCCACCACTATCAGACTGCAGAACTTCAGAACTCTGAGAACCTGTTGGCTGAGGTAGTAGGACATGACAGGCTTTCTTTGCCTCAAGTCCACCTTTTCCATCATTTGAGTTCTTTGAGTTCAAAAAACGGCCCCCAGTGCCCCTTGGCCGGCGCATAGCATGGAGATGCCGTGAAAAGTGCATATAAGGCTGTGGAAGAGAAATTAAACCATGTTAGAGATTAGCATTTTCAGGAAGACGAAGAAGCTCTCTCTTACGAAAATGTATTTTGAAAAACCAAAGCCTAAAAATTTTTTAATACCTATGATTTTGGTCCATCTGAGTGTACTTTAAAAATGGACTAGCTTGAGGAAAGAAAATCCACTCTTAAATATTAAAAACCATATTAAGCAAGTCTACAGATATATTATATGGTAAACTTGCTAGGTTTTATAGAATGTTGAATTGATGGTCGTCAAAGTTGTCCTAAGTCATAAACTTGAACTCAATTGACTTAGGGAGTAGTGGCAATTGAGAAATCAACTTACTTTCAAGTTCCTCTCTGTCTGATCATTTTCAACTTCATAGTACGCAAGTTTTTGTTTTACAAGGAGTTTTAGGTGAGCTGTCTTACAGGCAAGATAGTGTTGCTGAATAAATATCATACCTTCCGTTTTTTGGTTAATCTATTCTCCAAGACGGCCTTTGCACGGGATTTTCGACGCCTTATAATTCCATGGTACTGCTTCGGATTCACGAATATTGGTCCATCATCGGTTGCCATGTTCATTGGTAGCATAACTCGCCCCTATATAAGAATAAATGAATATATGAACGAGTAATGTTGCTAAATATTGATTCTAGTAGATTCTTGCTTTCATTTACCAAAGTTGAATACAAATATAAAGAAGAAGATATATTGACAAAATAGCGTTTGAAGGCATCAAGAACACAATGCAGTATCACTTTTCTCTCTCTCCTTTTTTTCCCTTTTTTTGGTGATAAGAAGAATCAGTGATCATATATAATAGAAGAGATGTTTGACGACAGAATAGGTATCTTTCACTAACAAATATTGCATTCCTGTTTTATTAATTTTCTAGGGGTTCTTGGAAGGAGTGGTGTAAGAATGGGACATAACAACTATCTATAGACTGCAAATCACTGGCATGAAATTTTGCTTCACGTGAATAATAAAATCATAAAATATATGTTATCATAGAACTGGAAAAGGTGAGTTACACGTACAGAAATTTGAGGTCCAAAAGTTGAGAATACTCCATAATATTGATCAAGAGGATATTTTGCACAGATCTACAGTTGCATTTCAGAAGCTCAGCAATCAGTTAATGATAATTGATTTGGAAGAAATTGTTAAATAATAAGAATGACCAATACCATAGGCTGGTTGAATCCCAAATTAATATGACCGTGATATTCCGGCAGACCTGTTTGAAGAGAGATGGTTGTCTGAGGAGGTTTTTGCCCATCACTCGAAGTTTTACAGTCACCTGAACAAGAAATAATTCGCTTGTTATGGTCATATGAAAAACCTCATATAGAAAGAATCTACAGATAAAGTGAAATCTTGGTCAACAGGGTACCAAAACTAGTTCACAAAATTGTAGAGTTAATCAGAAATAGTCTTTGAAAAAGTTGAAAAGGACGAAAATATAATAGGAGAGAATATATTTTGCTCTTTATGCAGAATTTCATATATTTTCTTACTACAGGACTACAGGAAAAGAATTATATGCAGCATGTAACTGAATCACAAAGTTGTACAGAAAACCAGCTATAATTTGTAATACTATAATGTCTTTGAACTTCAAAGTTTGAAGCGGTGGAAGTTGAAGTTATATGTTCATAATTTCACTCAACTTCCAAGGCCAAAATGGCTAAAAATGTTGAAGGCTGCTTCACATACTCCAACATGGTGAAATTTCTACAAGACCCAATCACCACTGGCCATGGTTCCTTTCATCTAAAGAATTGTGTAGTTGTCTAAGTGAGTCTCTGTTGGATTTGGGTATACATATTCGATATGGAAACGGGTTAAAGAGATCATAGTTGCAGGAACTATGAAATTTCATAGATGATTTTCTTCAAATTTCAAGTGTCCAAGTCTTGCACCCATCCAACTTCAAAAAAAAAAAAGTGTTGCACCCATCCTTAACTCATAGGACTACTTTAAGAATAAAGTGAAGTGCTGAGACAACTGCAGTGAAAATAGATCAAATTAAAATTATGATAATCTCTATTTTTTTTTTTGTTTACACGATTATCTTCTCTACAAGCTTGTGTTCAACTTAGCTCGATGCCTGTACTTCGTATTGATTTACAAAGTGATTAAATTACATCAAACACAAACCAACTTACAGACTGATTACATGTAAAATTTCTCAAGTTTTTTTATCCAGGATATTAGTTGACCCTTAGTACATTGAGAATCCCTTACAGAAGACATATTCACTCATTACCTCACTAAGATATTTGACCATGGTAAATAGCATAAATTCTGCCACTCACAAGGCCTCGTCCAATGAACAGTGGAAGTTACTTGTCTTCCGGCACATACAGCATAAGATTGAAGCAACAAATTTTCAGCTAAATTGTATATGTAAGTAGCTTACTGTTCTTTTATATATGTTCATATACAACTGGTCATATAACATAACAAAAAAATTTGAACCTAATAAATAAACTTTGAATCATATCCTTGACAGAAAAGAATAGCTAAAAAGCATATGAACTTTTTTAATGATTTAGAGTCATTCCATAGAATCTGATGATCAAATAAACAGTCAGATTCAGTGATCAGCTAAGAGTGTACAAGTCAGAACTACGCTCATCCTTATCACTCTTAATCCGAAATATTATAATTCTTATTTAACTCACTACTGTTCTCTTTAGCCAACCATCTTTTCTTTCTCTAATTAGATTTTTGTCTTAATAACGGAATAGCTTTCTCACCACAAACAATCTGTACAATTACATGGCCATCAGCAACAAATGATGAGAATTACTGTATTGTGGATAAGATACAAAAATATCCTGTTACGCATATCAACTGAAATAACAGCACTACCTATGATATTCCGAGTCCATAAGTTCCAAAACGCCAAGTGAGAAAGATATTTTTTTGGTAACAGCCCTTCACTTATGTTCGTAGTAAATAAGTTCAATCACTCAGTCAGAAACTTATAATCCCTTGCTTTTAACTATTTTACCTCCTTCATTGGGCTAGTTATTCATCCAATTCCACGGATCAACCAACCAAATCATGCAGCCAAGTACATTATTGAATTTGGCTAAGTGATATTTTCCAAATGCGAAAAATGATACTCCTACTAACATAATATAAGAAGTTATAAACACAGAAGCAAAACAGAGGAAAAAAATTGCATAGAAAAACAACTAAAAATAATTTAAAAAAATGAAAAAAAAAATATCCATTCGGGTACAAGCTATCCTGAGCTAAACTTGACAGTAACTGCTACTAATTCTCTTAATGCATGTAATGTACTGAGCAAAAGTTAACTTCATATCCTAGAAGACTACAGGTTATTAGTGGATCCGATCACTGAGAGAAGAAAACTCTAAGTAGCCTTACCTTGAATCCTAATTCTGATGAAATTCATGGCCAACTACAATAAATGAATTTTTCGTTTTCCAAAAATTTAAAGATGATATCCAATATCTTGATAATTATTAAGGAGAAAACAGCTCAAGGTGTAACAAATTCATTTGAGAGACATAATTGCACAATTCTAGAAAATAGAAAGGAGATTACCAGGAAAGATAGTGAATTGAGGAGTACTCCCTTTATCTAGTCCTTCTTCAGTACTACGTCTGGCTTGCTTCGTGTTGATGAGTTGGTCATGCTTGAACAAATCACAGGGTTCACCACAAATAGATTGAGATCCAAAATTACTCCACCAAGGCATAGATGGTACAGATGACAACTGCCCAATTGGATTGTGGACATTTCCTTCATGTTCTTTGAAATAAAGAGCTTTCACGGCCATTGACACACCTTCAAAATGATCTTAGATGGTTCTTAATAGACTATATCTTGATATCTCAAATTACTTTCAGCAATTTGTAAAACATAATCAAAATTCCTAATAACATATGGTAGACTCTGCTTCCAGAAGATAATTAAAAAAAAACTTTGAAAATTACACCACCAAAGATGTTAACATGAAAAACTAGGTCATGAGAGAAACAAAACTCAAGTGATCCGGGCTTGGATAATCACAATAAATTACAAAATTAAACAGGTGAAGTAGAAATCTAAAACCTTCCATGGACAGAGAAAGAAAATAAGAACATAGCCGAATATCATATCCCGCAAAAGATGAAAATCCAAACTGCAACAATCAATTGAACACAAACCCAATAATAAGAGGGGAAAAAAAACCCAGCTTCTAAACAACAGACTACAAAAACAAGGACAAAAAAACAAAAACAAAAAGGAAATAGAAAAGAAACCAAGGTAGCAGAGTACGAAGACAGTGATAAATGAACAAGAAATCACAGTGAAGAGTACAAGGTTAAGAGAAAATTAGCTAAAAGATTCTGACAAAGGAGAGAACAAAAAAACTAAATCATAAGGAAGAAGGAGCTCACATAAACAATAGCACAACAGCAGGTTCAAGTCCTAGACAGTCAGGAGCAGAGAGAAACCCCATTTGTTAGGAGCCATGTCGGCACAATTTCAAGCAAAAAAACAGAAAGAAAGAGAGAAAGGGACAGAGAAAGAATTACAAAGGGTGGATGGGCGATAAATGCATACAAAGTGTGATGGAACTACAGGGCAGGCACCAATAAGCTTCAGCTATAATGAAGTCTTTTGTACTACATGCAATATTTCATACTATATTAACATTACATTATTGCTAAAATACACAGTCATACACTAATGGGGTTCCTGTTGTTGCTCATATAAAAATAAAATATAAAAAAGAAAAACAAATTCTTCAACTTTTTCCTTAGAAAAAATATTTCAAGATTGAAGCTTTCCATAGTTTTGCAGGGTTATTTAACATTATCATGACGATTATTATTATTTGGGTCAAATGTACATATGAGTGATATTGGATAGTGTGGGGGATTGTGGCCAAGCAAATTGAATTTGAGGAGCCGCCTGCCTGCCATCTATATTTAGTAAAACCGTAACTTTCTACCAATTATAAATTAGAACAAGTGGGAGACATTGGTTGAGTAGATTATGTATGCCTAAAATGGCAATCCCATTTGATATTTTTAAGCGTCTTCCTCTTTCAACTCAAATTATTTGGTTAACTTATGTACATTATCAAATTTTTAAGATATTAAAAATTCAAGATAAGTTTCTGAATTGGGTTGGCATTAGTTTAATCTTAGTCTACCATGTTATTCGTAGACTAATCAAATTATAAATTAATATATATTTAGTTTTTTTTAATTAAAGTTAATGTAAATAGAATTTATATTAATGTCGTTATATAATTGGATTAATCTATATATGGCATATTAGACCGAATCTACATAAAAATTTCTTTTATTACATAAGTGCAACCGGTGAACATTTGATATGAATCAAACTGAATTTCTTAAAAAAAATTATAATTTGATTCAATTTGATTTAATTAAATAATGAAAAATCATTGAATTTATATATTTATTTATTTATCCTAAGACAAATGGGTAACGAAAACAGCAAACATAAAGCAGACAAAATTATGGGTGATTGTCAACTTTATCAATTTAATCTTACAATTTGCATATGTGTTAGGAATTTAAAAACTCGTGGCTTGGAAGGTGGCTTTTTTCTTCTTTAACTTAGTAATTAATTTCCCAAATAATAATAATAATAATAATAATAATAAATTAAGAAAAAAAAAAAGGGAAAAAAATCGCTTTACTTAGCCAGTACGCTTAAGTGGTATCATTATCACCATATTCTTTTTATTTTGATTTTATTATCCTTATTGCTCTTTACTGTTCCTATTTCTTTAGTTAATTATAATTTTTTTTTTGTTCAGTATATTAAAACTATTTATTTCGTTGACCCATCAAAAAATAAACTTTGTATATGAAGATTATGAGATTTGAAGTTAATTAAGTTGTAATTTGCATTAATCATTAATCACTCAATTCAAAATTTTAGATAAATAACATCATTATTACTAAATCCTAATAAAAGTTTTAGTTAAATTTTTTACATGATAATTAATCATTGTTTTTTTCTCAAAAAGGTTTATTGGAAGTTAGAATAAATAATCTCCATCAATATAAGTTATAAAGGGACAATGTGGAAAGAAAAAGAAAAAGAAAAAAAAAATATATATATAGTGGAACATTCAATTTTTCACAAATTGAAATAAAATAATTATGTCATAAATTCAATAATCATAAACTGCCATTCAAATTGTCAATTGTTGTTAATTAAAAGTTAAAATAGTCATTAGGAAAATAGAAATAATTCCAAACTTCGAGGAGCTAATAAAACTATATAAAAAAAGGTTTACCACTTACCAATATTAGAATATTAATTTATTATTAATGCCGGCTAATTTTTCAACAAAATAATTTTGAAAAATAAATATGGATATTTGAATTCAAAATTTCACCGGCTTTTCAACAAAATATTTTCAGTTTTTTTTTAAATTTTAATATTTAATATTTGGGATTTTATTGTCGTAGGTTATTAAAAATGCATTGATTTTTATTTTCCTTTCCAGCGTTGTGGGTGCTTGCTATAAATATCATTCTTTCTCACCAAAATTTATTCTACAAATCTTTTTAAAGTCAAAATTAGGAATCAATCCCATAATTAAGCATCCAATATTATTAATGGTGTTGACATTTACGATTTCTTAATTCCAAACTATACTATAATATCGCAATCGGTATTTATAAATTGTATTACCAAATGTGAAAATTTAGGAATTTGCAAATAACAAAATATATTTCTCAAATTCATTTAAAAAATAATTATTATTTTATATATTATAAAATATAATTAAATTGGTTCATAAATATTTAATTTAATTTATTTTTGTTTTATGCCTAGCCCTAAAAATATTTTTTGGGTCATATAATTAATAATTGAATGTATTGTCAAAAAAATTTCCGATTAAAATAAATCTTGTCAAGGATGAAATAATTAAAAGCAAGAATTATTAAGAAAAAACAAGTGGTAGTGGGTTTCTGTCAAAGTGCTGGCAGGGGAAATAGGAGACTAAGTCCCCAAGAAATGGAAGATATAATTATCATTAATATAAATATATATTTTTTAAAATAATTCATAGATTAATATTCTAGATATTAATTAATTTAATTAATTAAGTCCCAACTAGAGTAGGTAAAGTAGGCTTATCTTATGATTTAAAAGAAAAGACAAGCCTATTTGTCTTTTTACTCTGGAAAACCCTTTTTCTGACTTAGACATCAAAATTTTTCTTGTCTGGTTTTGTATTGGTCTTACTTCCATCACTCTCCATAAGAAACCTATTTTTTTCTTTTTTCACTAAAACCAATTTGCTTCTTGGAAATATCTTTTCCTTTCTTTTTTTTTATAATTATTCTTTTATTAATAAATTTTCAAAGAGGAATCTGTTTTATAGAAAAATAAATGCAAATAAATTAGTTGCTGATAATAAAAAATTTCAAAATAATAATTTCAAATTGAAAACTATTAAATATATAATTACATAGCCAATCAAAAGGTATATTAATTGATATTTTTAGGGTGGAAAAGAACTAAGCCGCTTGTGAGTTATTCAGATTTCGATTCGAGAAAAATATCATTCGAAATTATTTATTAAGCTTAACGAGTCGAGCTCGAAATTTTATTGAGCTTAAACTTAATACTATTTGGTTCGTTAGCTTGTGAATATATTCGGTTAAGAGCTTGCGATCATGTTTGTTTAAAAATTCGTAAATATGTTCGTTTAAGTGCTCACAAGTGTATTTATTTAAAGTCTCGCAAACGTATTCATTTAAAAGTTCGCGAACGTATTCGTTTAAAGCTCATTTAGAATTCATTTAATACTTGTTTATATTATATTTTGTTATTGAATTCGAGCTCGAACTTTTGTCATTATTTGTTAACGAGTTAAATCTGAATCTTTGTCTTTATTAGTTAACAAGTCAAATCCGAGTTTTTATATTTATTAGTTAACGAGCCGATATCGAACTAAGCTCGTTAAACATAATAAACAAGTTTTTTACAAGCCAAACTCGAACTGCTCGCGAGCTCAAGCTCCACTATAAAAGATTGAATCGAGCTTAAGCTCGAGTATGTAATATATCTAAACGAGCCAAGATTCAACTCATCAATATTTAGCTCGGCTTGATTCGATTACAGGCCTAATTATTCTCACGTGTGAAATTTAAAAGAGATATAAAATTTGAATTTCTTTATCAAAACAAATTTATCAATTATAAAAAAAATGATCACCCTATTATAACCCATTAAACTTCATAATAATAAAAAAAAAATATATATATATATATATATATAATTAAGTGATAATATTAGAAAAATTATGTGATAATAAATATTTTTTACTCAGAATTGATCCGATATTATGACGTCATTGTCTCTTCTAAGTTGCAACTATATTAACAAACGAAATTACTGGTTAAGGACTTGCTTTTGACTAAGAAGGTGTTTGTCATTAAATCATGACATGTTTGGTTTGTGGCTAACCCCATAATTTCCACCTAATTTGGTATGATTTTAAGGTCGTTGATCAATTAAATTAAAATTCAAACCCTAAAATTGGAAAAAAATGTTGTGTGGTGGGAAAAATATTTCAACTTCGTCTAAGAAGTTATGATTTATATATGCATAATGGCAGTTATTTATATTTGTGCTAAATAGATTTATTAAAGGATAAATCACTCGCTTCTAAATTTTAAAAATACTCCATATTCAATGCCATTCGTGAGTAGTTTTGAGCATGTAAAATAAAATTGTAAATATTTTTTTCTGTACATATTTAATTTTGACATGTATCAGTTTTTCATAAATTAGAAAATCCAAATTCATTAAGAATTTTATAGTATTTTTGTTGGGTTGCTTCGAAATATTATTAAAGATATTTCAACTAGATTAACTAACAGAATTACTTGTCAATGGCTATATATGCCGTTTTCTTTTCTTCATAAAGTGACTTCGTATTTGGTTTTAGTATATGAATATTATTCCTTAAATTCTCTATGGTGTTGACATATATATGTTTGCAAATTTAAGGTTGTTGATCTAAATGGACCCGTTATGAAAAGTTCAATGAATCTTGGGCAAATTATTATTGTTTTCAACTAGTTAGCTTGGTTGGAACTTGAATAAGACTCAATAATTCATAGGATTTCTGGGTTTCCCTTTCTTTATAATATTTTTTATTTTTCTGATTAGTTTGATAAATGTCATGTATATACTATATAGGCATAAGACATATCCGACTTCTTGCAATTGTTTGAATTTACTATTTTAATTCTTTTTGTTTATTTTACTATCCGTAATTGATTTTTGGTCTATATTATTATTTGTAAAGTTTGTAAAAATGTGCATGACATCTATTAATATTGATATAATAAGAAATTTTTTTTGAATTTGTCAATAGAGGCCATATACAAATTTTTACAATAAAAATAGAGGATAATATAGAACAAAAATAAATTGAAAAAAACAAATTGGAGTGCAAAATTTTCAAAGGACAAAATCTCAAATCTAGAGAATTGAAGGGGAAAGAATATGCCTTCGCCTATATATATATGAGAAATCTTGGGGAAATTATTAGTTTTTGGGATTTTATAATCATTAAATTGAGAAATTTTAAGATTGATTTATTGTTTCTTAGGAACATGTGGCTGAAGAAAAAGCCAAAAAGGTAGCTAACAAAACATTTATATGATGTCATAATTTTTTTTTGTGAAGGCTGTGTCTTTTTCTGTCTCATTTTTATCTGCTTAAAAAAAATATAAACTATAAATTTTAATGAATTATAATTAATAAGTGATTAAAACTATTAATAGTTAAATTTGGATAATGAAATCTCTGAGTTTGGTATGATTATTAAAGATTGTAGTCCTCTCTTTCAAAGCCTTAGTGATTACTGCATAAATATTGTTGCACTGATATATTTGCATAGATCTTGATTTTTTAGGTTCTCTGATTGCTCAGGATGTTTCTGACTTTTGATTAATGAAGTACTGTTTGGTTTAAAATAAAAAAACTATTAGTAGTTAAAAAAATATCTAAACAAGAGAAATTGAACCGGAACTAATCATAATAATTAAGCATATATATTTTTAATTAAATGATAAAGTGATTTAGTGTTATCTCAATCAATTGTAAGGACAAATTATATGTCAAAAATACAATCATTGAAGAGTAAATTTTAGGAAAATATGATATAGATGGAAGTGTGGAGTGGACCCTTCAAAGTTTTCCCCATTTTCCTTCAAAGCAAATTCAAGTGCTCTAAACGTTATTTTTGTTACTGTGTTAGGAGAAAATATTTTTTCGAAAAAATGTTATATTTTTAATATTTTTTAATTTTTAAAAATTATTTTAAATAAAAATAGATAAATAGATATCTTTTTACAACAGATTTAAAAAAATAATTTATAAAGAATTAATTAATTAAATAAAAAATTTAAAACCTATTTTTAAAACAGTGAACGGCAATTTTAAACACATCTTAAAATTTGAACGACCTCTCTCTTTTTCCCTCAATATACTGTATTACTCACTTCTTCTGGAAGAAATTCATCATGTTTCGAAATCATTGATTAAAGTTGAAGCGATTCTTATCATCCACATTACTTGGATAGCACTGTTTTTTTTTTTTTTTTTTTTTTTTAAGTTGCTTAAAGAAAAAAAAAAAATTGACACCTCTGCGTTGGGATGAAGGGTGCGACGTGTCGACTGAATAGCTTGGAATAGTGGCCGATTGGCACGAGTCGAGATCTTTCCAAGTGGAAATCTGCCGTTATAAGTGCAAGCATTTGAAAAAAGTTGTTTAAGTTTTGATATGCAATCCACATCAGATTGTGCCCTTCCCTTTTTCATTTCTTTATTCATAAATTCGTATTGCAAATACCCACCACCATTTTTGTTGGTTCATATGGATATTTTACAAGTTTTAATTTTAATTTATTTATTTATATCCATCATATTCTGATTGTGTGAAACTGAAGAAGATGTGCATTACTAAAAGTATTAGCTCACATCACCAACATCCAGCTAGATTCATCAATTTACTTGAGATAATTTGTGTGCTTGATCAATTTTTAGAATAAAAAAATGGTGAACTTGTATTTTTGGTTGGGTTTTTCTTGGATACTAAAATGGATAATTTGCCTTATATATATAATTTCTGGAAATGGAAATCCTTCAAATTTGGTTTTTTTTTTTTAAGTAAAATTAGTTGATAATCTAACTGTTAGCTAATAATTCAGCCTCCAACTGATAATTTAATAGTTGAAAATTTAACTGATTTAATTAAAAATATTTAATAAAAATTAATACAAATTATTGGTTAAATTAGATTATACTGGTATTATCAAACTGTGCCTTAAAGAGAGATTAACTCATCTCAATATTTTTTTTTAAATAGTTAATACAAATAATTGAAAAAATTGACGGGAATTATCTTACCATCTCATATCACTTTTTAGGTTTTTTTGAGTTATGTTGAATTGCATTTCCTTATTATATGATTAGGAAAAAGATAAAAGCTTAATGTCACTTCATGAGAAAATAATACTAGAAAATAGAAAGTAATGAACATGGATTAAATGGGATTGCCACTAAACAAGTGGAATGTTGTTTACCTATTTTTGCTGTCTTCACTAATTAATCCAATAGTGGGATCTTAAGTAGATCTTGTTTAAGATAGTTATTTTAATTTTTATTATATAAATAAATGAAAATTCTTTATAAGAATCTTTCTCTAAGTTTGTAATCACGAATATAGAATTCCTTTGATGGAGGGACCAACAAAGCAAATGTGGGTTTTATTTTTTATTTTTATTTTTTAATTTTCAGCATTATTGTAGAATATATAATTAACTAAGTAATTAGTTAGTCTAAAAACTTAATAAAATATTATTTATTAGCTGAGATGGAAACCCCTGACATTTGCATACAGGTGGATCTCATTAGCAATCTGTGCGAGCGAATGCTACCATGTACTCCCAAAAAAATCCCATTACAGAAAAATAACAAAAAGGGGCAGAAGAAACAGAAAAAAAAAAAGAAAAAGAAAAGAAACTCCTAACTCAATAATCAACATGCTGACTTGTTATTCATTAATGAGGAGCGCTAAAAATACTTTATTACTTTTCAATATTTGCTTTCAGATTGATTGATGATTAGATAAAAAAAAAAACTATTTAAAAAAATTTTTCTTTTCTCGGCAATTAATAAAAAAATAAACATTAGAAAGTGTCCTTAGCATTTTCCTTTATTAATTTGTGTCATGGTAAAGTAGGCAAATGTTTAATATTTATGACACTTGGTCAGATCTAAATAACACTTTATTTGTTATGTTTTATAATAAAATAAAATTTATTTCACGGTATTTAGATTACAAAATAAAAATATTTCTTTCCAATTTTGCCAATTATCTTAGTTTTTGAATAAATCTTCTCTATTGTTGAAAATTTTATTTATTAATTATTTTTAGTTTTTTTAGAAGAGAATGATATAGTTATTATATATATATATATATTAAATGATATTCTTAATTTTTGTGAAAAAACGGTATCTAATGCTGAAAAATATATTCAACTCTATTACGGTTACTAGTAGTATTTTCGCATTTCGTACAAAGAAAAGAAAAATAAATTTAATTTTTTAAGCAAAATTTTAATTTATAGTTAAAGTAATTAAGAATTTAAAAATGATTTGTGTTAGTCTTAGTAAATTATGGTATATATACGAGCTACATTTCACTTGTACAAGTGAGATATGCAAATTTATTCTTGTCACACTTTAATTTTTTACTAAAAAGAATCAAAATTGATGTATTTAAACGAAATATGCAACTAAACTTTTGGGGAAATTTTATTTTTTGGTTTTGTTTTCAGACCGCTAAAAAGTAAAAACCGAAGTAAATTAATCTCAATCTCATTGTCGAATCTTTTTCTAAATAAAATATTATAAACACATTTTTCCAAAGTTTGGGGCGTTCAGTTACGCAAATTATATTCTAATAACTCCGTCCATATAATATTAAGAATTAGTGTCTATTGTCACATGTAACTTTGTTATATTTTCCGCCAACCCTATCGCTAAGTGTCTTCTTCTTTTTAATTGGGACATACTTCACTCTGTTTTTATTTTTTATTTTTTTTTATTGAATTTACAAAGTACTGTATAAGTATCAACTTCTACATTTGTAGCTTATTATTTTTCTTCGCAGCCAACACAATACTGATTCTGACGTAGCTTATTATTTTATTTATTTCTTCAAATTTGAAAGATTATAACTTAGAGATTAATCGCTATTTTGTGCTTTTTAAGTATAATTTTATTTCGATTTGCTGTTTTTCAGGTACGATTTGTTTTGATTTTTTTCGAAAATCATTCAATAAATTTATACCTACAAATCAAATATATATTAAACTAAATACATAAAAAAAATGAAATGAAACTGTATTAATATTAAAAATGAACTTTTAGTAATAAACTAATAAATTTTTTCTTTATTTCTAATAAACTTACAGTTTGTAATAAACGAATATTTCTTAATAAATTAATGAATATTTACTAGTAAACTAAGTAATTAAAATTTTCTCAATAAACTAATAAATTTTTAATTTATTCGTAATAAATTTACGGTTTTATAACAAATGAATTTGTCTCAATAAATTAATGAATTTTTAACTCCATTGCTAATGAATAGAGTTTAAAACACAATAAACTTGTAGTAATAAACTACTAAATTTTTACTTTATGAACTTTAAAATGCAGTGAATATTTGTCTCAATAAATGAATATTTATTATAACTTGAAAGTTCATAAACTAAAAATTTAGTAGTAAATATATCTACAAACGAATAATGAATATTTATAAAATTGTCATAGTATATTTGATAATTGTGTAGATTTATTTTATTTATAAAATTTTAATTATTTTTCACACGTGTGTAATAGAAGTTTAGTTCATAATACTTCATGGATTAGAATCCATGTAATAACAATCCATTCAGTTACGTTTTAGAACTTAGAAGTGATTATGGACACGAGTAACTCGACCCAATATCATTTTTTTTTGGGTTTTTGGAATTGGGCCCAAACAATTTTCCTGCTAATTAATGAATTGTTGATTTGTTCTTACATTTGTCTGTATTATGATTATCGTATAAATACGTACTAGAAATCACAACCCTCAATCATTTATCTTCAAAGTGATTGATTAAGCCAAATTATAAAAAAATCGTGGAAGGGCCTTCTTCTCCAGCTCCTGCGGCAAAGAGGTACGCAAATCAATCATCAATACTTTCTTGGAATTTGAGTTGGACCATAAATCTTGATTCAAATTTGTTTATAAATTATGCAGGTTAGAAGGGAAGGTGGCCCTGATAACCGGGGGAGCGAGTGGTATAGGCGAGAGCACAGGAAGACTCTTTGCTCGGCACAGCGCCAAGATTGTAATTGCTGATGTTCAATCCGAATTGCGTCAGAATGTATCTGCCCAAATTCAGTCAGAATCTGGACAGCCAGTTTCCTATGTTCGTTGTGATGTTACTAATGAAGCTGATGTAGAAAATGCAGTGAATACCGCAATTGCCTTGCATGGAAAACTGGACATAATGTTCAATAATGCTGGAATTACAGACAAAGGTGATGGGGTTGCATCACTCGAACGAGAGGTTTTTCTCCGAGTAATCGATGTAAATGTTTATGGAGGATTGTTGGGGGCTAAACATGCTTCAAGAGTCATGATTCCTCAAAAGAAAGGATGCATCTTGTTCACAGCTAGCGCTGCTTCATTGATTTATGGGGCACCTCATGTTTATACAGCATCAAAGCATGCAGTAGTTGGGGTTACTAAGAACTTGGCTGTGGAATTGGGGAAACATGGGATCAGAGTTAATTGTATTTCTCCTGGTCTTGTACCCTCTCCTTTAACTACTAGAGAAATGGGAATGGATGCTGATCAAGTTCAGCAAATTTCTTCAGCAATGGCTCATTTGAAAGACGTGAATTTGGAGGCCAATGATATAGCTGAGGCAGCTTTGTACCTTGCAAGTGATGAGTCCAAATTTGTTTCTGGGGTGAATCTTGTTGTTGATGGAGCTTCAAGCTTACCCAATGCGGATCTTTGAAGGATTTAATCTCTCGAAATTCAATAAAGCACTGAAGATTTGGTTCTTGAAACTGTTTGCATCAATATATTCCAATCATAAAGATTTGTTATGTTTTCTGTTAAATTCAAATAATTAGCTAATCTTTGTAATACTTCTCTGAAATGGAATACACGTGTAACAGCCCATGAATGTACGGATCAAATAGTTTGGTACTTTTCTTGAATTACATAAAATAAAATGGGATTTTAATTTCATCTTAATTTCGTAGCCTTATATATTTATAAATACTCGTCTCTTTCTATGTAAACTAGAAACCTAGAGAAAGCTATGAACATTCATAGGAATTAATTGGCTTGAACTTTACTGATTTAACAATTACGAAACGAGTGATAAGGACCATATGGTTGAGAAGTTCTTTATCAATTCTCCCCACAAATTATAGTAGAGAGTAGTCTCATTCTGACGACGTGGTTATCAAGCTAGTAGACAAGCCGTCCTAGTGAAATCCCCCGGAATCTTCACCTATTTGCTTTAACTACTAAAGCAATGAATGGGGCGTTCATGCAAAACAAGTGCAGGGAATTGGCTGCTTCAATGGCTAATGTGAAAGAAGTTGTTGGGTTCTTTTCTCTATATAGTACAACCTCGTTTATAAGTACGGATGGCGTTGAATCCGAATCATTATGATGAAACTCGTTCATAAGTACAGATGGCGTCGAATCCGAATCATTATGGTGAGTGCATCATGTGCTTAGATTGATAAATTACAGTCTTACGTTATACAATTAAATGGTCTTAATATATAATATATATAACATCGACCCTGCGCATCTCATAAATATTCATCTTGATTAATTAATAGATTTTTTTCTTTCAAAAATACCTATACTTTTTATTTTATTTTATTCTATTATAAATTCACTTTTTAATTTTACCTATTTTTCATTTTTCATTTTTTATTTTCTATTTTCATTTTTCTCTTCCTCTTCTTCTACCTATCTCACTCTCTTTCTGTCTATTTTTTTTTTTTGAGTTATTTGAGTGCATAAACGCATCTCTCCACTTTTGGTCTGCGGAAAAACTCGCTGTTGACGACCGTCGATTATGTTAAATCTGTTGAAAACTTGTAATTATGAGCCATTTTGATAAAGTAAATTGGGCGAGTCCTATAACTCGATTATGAGAAAAAGACCCGAATATATTTTCCTTAACATGAGAACTATGAATTAATGTATTCATATATTCAAAACGAAAAATGTGAGAATATTAATTAAAGCTCAAAGCAAACTCTTTGATAAAAAGATATAATGAGGAAAAGTGAAAGTGAAGTTGTTTGTCCAACATAACTAAAATGTAAAATTGGACTTGTATTTATATATTAAAATATATTCTTATATGGGTAAAAAAGTAACATGAAAGTCTTTTTCTCGCTTGTTCAGGCATAGGGGTGCAAATCCATGGTTCAGAAAAGGCCAATGCGGGACCTGCGTACACGAATGTCGGTCCAAAATCTCATAGTCCAGATCGAATCCAATTTTACATTTTTTTTTTAATTTCTAGAAGTCTTTTGAAATTTCATTTTTTGATATTTCAATCTAGTATAAATATGAGTTTTTGGCTTGTGTTGAAAGATGTTTTTGAGATTTGAGTTTGGTTATTGTTGAAAAAGTCTACTTCCATTTTTCTTCTTCTTGAGTGATAGAAAGTGTGACAGCTATTCAGTTCGCTGTAAGTATGTGTTGTGTGTTCAACAACTACTTGAGATCTGTTAAATACTGGGAGACAAACGCCAGTTATTCTAAACACCGGTGGTAGAAGACGAATTTGTTTTAAAGATACTGTGTGGAACACAACCCTCATATTTGTTCTTCAATTCTCTTGTTTTTCTATTTAAATATTGAATTAACAATTTTTCCTACTGTCGTTTTCCTAACAAAATCTGGCATGGTTCTCGGTCTTGGGACAAGCTCCACTGCTGCATTCTTTGTTGCTAAGATTGGAGAATTTCTCAAATCCGGTCAATTAAAGGATATTGTCGGCGTTTCCACCTCAAAACGCACCGAATAACAAGCTGCAATTTAAGGTATGAGAACTATCCATTCCATCAAAAACCATCACCACCGCCCACAGCGCCAGTGCCTGCAGCTCCACCACCACTGGATGATAATGGTAAGTCAAATATGAATTTTTCTTTTTCAGTATTTTAATTCAACATTAATACGGAATTAGGTGAGGTTGGACAAGTTCGCATTCTTGATTTTGTGCTAATTTTTGACCAAGTAGGCAAATACCTACTTACCGACCACAATTGATCATATTTAATGACTATATTATTGTTATTATGCAATAAAAAAAAAGAAGGGGGGATAAAACAATAATTGCGGTTGTGGTCGCCGTGTCATCAATTGTGGCTGTTGGAGCTCTATTGGATTTCTTATACTACTTCTTTTACTGGAGGAAGAGAAGAAGACACACAGGTTAATATTATATACTCGAAACTGGAATTTGCATTGTTGAATTATTCTGTGTAAATTGTTACCCAGAAAGGGAAACAAGCCAGGTAATTCTATTGGGAAATTTAGAAGGCTCAAACCGCAAGCAATTAACAAAATTAGAGATGCATGTAACCAACGATGACCTGCTCTTTGGAAGTCGAAAATTAATTATTTCTTTCCAGAAGAATTCTCTTCAATTTTCTCGTTTACAAATGTATTTTGATTAGCTAAAAATTATAATATCAAAGGATGCCTTTCATAATGAAAGCTTGTAAAATTTTCTTCATCAGTTTTATTATAGTTTTTGGTTTGATTCTAATAAAGGTAGTGTTTGAAATGATCTTTTAGGTTGACTCTTAGTTAATTATTGTATTGGTAATTTTTTTTAGATGTAACAATAAATTTTGTATAATTTCCACTTTTATTAATTTTCTGTTAAATCTTGAGTAATTTCAATTTTTATTAATTTTCTGGTAAATTTTGGATAAATTTTAAATAAATCTCTGGTAAACTTATGATGAATTTTGAGTAACTTTAACTTTTATTAATTTTTTAATAAATTTTGAATAAACTTTGGATAAATTTTGGATAAACTTTGAGTAATTTCAATTTTTATTAATTTTATGGTAAACAATGGATAAATTTTGGATTAATTTTGAATAAACTTTTATAAATCTTGAATAACTTTAATTTTCATTAATTGTATACATTTCAAACAATAATGACTTCCACGAAAGTAAAGAAATCAAAATCGTAGACATTTCAATAAATAAATAAAATAAAGTGCCGTTCAAATGAAAACTGAGAAATAAAATTAAGAATGTCACTGTGGAATATGACTTAACATCAAATGTGAAGTTAAATTGAAGAGAGTAGTAATTGAGGAGATGGGTGTTCAAAGAGAGCTAATTGGACTACTCTATTATTATTTAGAATTTATTTTTGAGGAAAAATAATTTCATTAATTCAAATTAGAAATATATCTATAGAAATATATATATAAATTCTCTAAAAACTATAGAAAAGCACTAAAAAGATTCACAACACAAATTAATAAATTGGCTCAATACCTATACATTTGAAAATACTATATTGATTAAAATACTAATGACTCTAGTTTTGTAACATACTGACGACTATAATTTGTTATTTCTGTTTGATCAAATATATTTTGTCCGTTCGAATTGCCTATATAAAAATAAAATATTATAATAAGACGACGAAAAATCAAACGTTGCAACGAGATGATGAAATTACGAAAACAAAATAATCAAAATAAATCAAGATCTATATGGAATAATAACTTATTTTAGAAATAAATTGATAGAAAAAGGTGTAGGGAAGTGATTTCAAACTAAAAATGACTAAAAATTACCTCTTTTTATTTAACCAAAAATAAATAAAAAAATAAGAGAAAAACGGAGAGAAAAATATTATTATTTGGAATTAAAACATATGATTAGTTTCTTAATCCCATGTCATGATAAACAACTAAAATATTGCCGCCATTTCCGACTTGAATTTCTCTAATTTGTTTTTAAATTATAAATAATTCAATTGGTCGTAATAGAAAAGTACAAAAAACTATATTTATTGAATGTTCTTTTATTATTATTTTCTTCCAAAGTCAATATTTGACGGACGTACAATTCACATTACTTAAGCAATTAAGTTCGAGTCAACAGGTGTATTGATAAACTATAGTGTTTACAATTATTAGATCTCTTATTTTTAATTATAATTATTAAATTAAGTGATTTATAATTTACTAAACAAATTAATTAAGTCAAACAATTTAACCTGCTAACTTGTTTTATCCATTGTCAATTACATATTACAAAGCATAATTAAAGAGCGAAGCACAGCTAGCCTTGGGGGAGAAAGAGAAGCCATGGAACCAGAAATTTCAAAGTTTGGAAGCTCTCTACTGGCACCTCGTTCATAAGATTTGGTCAAAGAATCACTCACCACAGTTTCTCCTCGATATTTACGTCCTCACCAAGAATCTCCCATAATATTCAATACTACTGCATCTTCACCCCAAGTTCTAGTGATTGATACGCAATGGTTATATTCTGAATTTGAAGAATTCATGAATTTTGATGTGTAGAATGTTAGATATATTTTAATATCTAATTGTGGTTGTGGGCTTTTTAATTGAGAAATAAAGATATATTACAAAATAAAGGGCCTTAAGAATCTGATCAATTCTTTATTTAGGCAAGACTTCATTAATTAATTTAGTGTGGAT